>JAVJGJ010000034.1:17350743-17415130 GCA_035590215.1 Microhierax caerulescens
TTCAAAAGCTGCTTCTCATATACAGTCTGAAAGATTAACGAATGAGACTTCACAAACCTATGCTAGTTAGCATTTAACTGATCACAGTATTTACACTGACACACAAGTCTTTATTTTTGAGAAATAATTTCAATGAAAGCTTCAGTAAATTGCTGAGAAGAGGGACTTATAATCATCAAGGGCCAAATCCTGCCTGTTATCTTCAAACCAATTCAGAGAGTATCAGGATTTGGTCCAAACCGTTTCCCATAAGCAAAAACACATTTCCCAGTTTATTTTCTTTTCTCTTGTATCCTCACACACCGCAATCTTCTTTTGACTCATTCTCTCTCTACTGATTTGATATCATTATTTCTCTTTCTTCCTCTTGTGATAGTAACTGTGTCTGAGAAAACTAAAGCGAGATCAGTACTCGAATTGCGTTCCTTGGCTGCTGAGTTTTCTTTTAAGCTGCAAGTATTCCAAAATCTACAGCCTATCTGTCAAGCAGAAACCACGGCATGCAAATCAATAGATATGCCTAGGCTACTAAGACCGAAACTCTTGACAATCCCAAAATAGAGCTTGAAAACATGTATTGGTGCATGGTGATTTCTTGCTTCTCCCCCAGTGACCACATATACGTGTTATCCTTGCTCTGAGTCCAGCTCCAGCAGCAGTCAGCTAGTCCTGGTTACAAACTACAGGCTGCTCTTTATTCTCAGATCTAAGCTATTTTAGTCGTTACTGATCTGCAGGAGAATGTATTTTTGCTCCTGAGTGTTCAGTTCCTCTGAGACATTCAAACTCATTTGAAATACTTACGGAAAATGTAAAAGACAGAGGGGAGGATGGTGCTGTCTGCAGAGACCTGCCAGACTAACCTTGCAAAAACATGTCCATCACAAACACTAATCTTTCTCTGAAAACTAAAGCAGGTGTTTCCTTCAATTTTTCTCCTGTTTACAAATGGTAGCCCAATTCTGTCCTGCTCACTCAGGCACAACTCCCAGTGAAACGTCGCTCCCTCTCTCAAGTTCAGAATTGTTGTTTCAGTAGATAGGAAAATATGTCTGTATTGACTGGGGGCAACAGGCCTCATCTTCCCTTACTATCATTATAACGTCACTGATTGAAGCAAAATAACTCAAAAGATATACCTAAGTGGCAAAACACAGTGCTGTGGGTGAATGCAGAACTATTACCGAACTAATCTGGATCCAAGAGCAATAAAGCTAATGAATGCCACGTCTCCCTGGGCAGGTACGGGTGGTAACATGCTAGACCTGCACTAATCCAAGCTGGTAGGCATTAGCCAGCTCTTATCTGGCAACAGGGTAGTGGCATTAGACCTGGAGCTGAAGAACACAGGAGAAAAGCAGGGCTTCCTCGTGCAGCACGTGCTGAAGTGTCTGTGCAATTGCCACGCTACAGCTGGTTGGTGCTCAGCTGGCCCTGTCCTCGCTTCCAGCCGACGTGTGACAGCGCAGGTGCTTACCCCTCATCAGACTGCTCAGTGTATCACTGCTGTTGCTCTGGGCAATTCTGAACTTTTGTTTCTAGTGGGTGAAATAAAGGTAGAGTTTCCAGAGACTGTTTTCCCCTCCACGCCTTTCTGACCCCCATGAACAGTCATGAAACCAAGATGGTAACCAGATTTTGGTCTAGTATTTTCCAAGCAAAGTGAACAAAATAAGAAATTCTTGGTCCTTCAAGAAGATGGATGGCAGAAGGGTGGGTCCAAGAAACAGAGTAAAATGTAAGGGGGAAGATATTCTTCCAAAGACAGCAGGTAATATCTTACAGAAAGTTTTACAATAAGCTACAAAAAGCTTCCCTCTTTGTAAACCATGTGTATACTACAGTACAAAATAATTCTGAAAAAAGAAATACCATCTTAAAAGATAAAAATATGCTCAATATACCTTGTTCAGACACCCACGGAGATGAAGAAGGTACTCAGAGTATCTTCATATTATTTTACTGGGAAGTGTAATGACAATACTGAACAGAATCTACTCATATCTGCTCCACCAACAGCGAGAGAGAAACAGGGAGAGACTACCACCTCTCCCTGACTAGAGAAAGCACCACTAAATGCAGCAGTTAGGGCAGATGCAATTAAATGGAAATATAGCCTCTGCAAGAGATGAATATGATGGTAAAACCACTAATGAGAGAGCTAATTGATTCAGCAGGTTAAAGCAGTGATGAAGAATCATCTTCTGGATGCCTAAATCAGATCATCTGACACCTGCAGAGTATGAGTGTGGCTCATCCAGAGTAGTGGGCCTGCTGTTAGCCTATTAATAATTTCATTGTTCATTTCTTGCTGCTTAATCTATTTGTTTCACCAAGCTTTGTGTGTTTGATTAAAAAGAAAGGCAAACAAACAAACAGCCACATGCTCTCTCACTGAAACGATGACATTTCACAACAGCTACCTCTCTTGATTAATGCAATTTTCAACTACTTGCAACAAATTGAGTAATCTGGTATTTACTAGATCTTAACCATTTTTCTTTTCCAAGCTAGAAATGGGGCAGCCTTAGGGGACTGTTGTAGCTTTTGTATGTCGTCATTTTATATACTATTTTATATATTGGTTTTTGAAGTACTGTGAATTTCAGTTTTGTCAGAAATTTGTTCATTTTTCTTGGTGTTACTACCAGTTTTCCTAGGTGACCAAAGAAGACTGAATTAAAATTCTATCTGGCCAGCTGCAACCTCTAATCATTGGCAGAAAGCCTGCATGTGAATAAAGCCTACCTGGTGAGTAAGAAATTGAATGCTTGTGTCTTTCTGCTTTTATGGGGACGGGCTTACAGAAGTAGAAAACCAACGAAGTTTTCACCACGGGATCAAAAGCTAAATCAGGTGGTGGTGCCTGTCAGAAAGTCACCTGCTTATGTAAGACATTGGGGCCATTGTGCACATTTCATTAAGAAATAATCCTGCAGCGTTTTATAACCCTGATGCAGAAAACCAAAGTATCAATATCTTAGAGTCATTGCAGAGAAAGAAGCACAACAGAGAATTCTTCATTGTGTGAGGAATGCTTCTTGGGAAGCAAGCAAACATCTTGCCTCTCAAATAAAGTACGCCAATAAATGCATCATAAAGCCCTGACCCTGTAAGGTACCCAGGGTGTTGAGCTTCAACGAGTTGCTTCCGTTGGGAAACAGAGTTGATTATATGAACTAGGTATATATTTGGAACACTTCAGTTACACAGCAAGAATACAGACAAAATTCTCTCTGTAAATCCAAATGCGGAAAAAAGAATCCTAAAAATGATCAAGAGTTTCGTGTTCAGAAACCCAAGCTGTCCTACCACTCACGTCCTGTTTCAAAAAAACCTAATCTCAGGCTTATTTTGGAAGCAATACTTCTACTCACTGCTCTCGATATCGGACATACTTTTTTTTTCACCCACCATCCCGCTACTGCATCTGCATCAAGGCTCAAGGGAAAACTCTGTGTTGTTCAGTGTTTTACATGAGCCTGACTTCTTCAGCTATCCTAAAATTAAACAATGTATAACTACTCCCCTGTTTATTATGAAAGAACAGTAGCTGGTAAACCAACCTGCTTCACTGAGGTTTACAATTATATGTGTACTTGTAACTCCTCAACACCCTACAGCACGTCAACAGAAAGAAATTCTGTGATGGAAAGAAATGGATCCCTCAGAGAGCAATTGAGACTTCATTATTGATGGAAATTTTTAAATCATTGTAAAGTCCAAAATCAGACTTTCAAGCCATTTACCTCTATGCCTACCCAGGGGACCAACACTAAAACGTTGCTTTATCTAAGCTTTAGATATACTAGTACATCTCTGTCTATTTACCACCCATCTGCAAATTAAATGAACCAAATTCCCCTTTTCTTTCCAATCAAGATGCCAGCAGTGTACGTAAGTATTTTCTTGCCATGAAGAGGACAATTTAGAATGACCCACGCCCCGTAATACCCAGGCTTCACCTGTTCCCAGTATACATTGGACCAGTACACTTAGTTTTGGCACTGTGTTCTGAATGGAATCAAGGCATGGATAAAAGATCAAAAATAAACACTTTCTGGATCACTTGTGCCCTGTATTATCACACTGGTCTGGTTCACCCCCTGCACCCTTGAGCAGTTTAGCATCACAGCGGACAGGGTAGCATGGAGATGGATACAAACTGCTTAAGCCAGTACTACCACCAATATAAATGTTTGTCAAACTACAGCTTTAAGATACAAGCCAAATTCAACCAAAATCCAGGTTTTGACTGCCACTCTAGAAGATGTTTTCTCTAAGAACAAACTGTCAATATCCTATTTACTCTTCAGTTCAAAAAGGTGGGGGTTTGTTTGTTTGCTTTAGCATGACAAACTATGCGCCTGTTGCCACACTCTAAGCTTGAGAAAGCGACTCCCCGGGGTGTCAGCCAGAGGTATGTAAGATCAGACCAGTGCAGCTTTAGAGACTCTCCCATTCATTTGCTTGTGGCATCAGTCCCTGACTGTGGCAGGGTGCTATATATTGCAGTGCTATCCCTTCTGTTTCCCCCCTTCCCTGTCACACAGATACTGCTTTTTTTTTCATTGTCTTCTCATATGTCTCCTTTATTACCCCGGTTGTGCTGTCATTTATCTGAGTTTGGCCTTTCTCACGTATCTTCCAATTGTCATTTGCAGTTTACTGTCACTGTTTGTGTTTGGAGGAAGTCGGTCTCTAATGTTGAAGGTTTTGCTATAGCAAGGTAGTCTCTGCAGGGATACTTAGAGCTTCTGCTCTTAGTGCCTTCCAGAAATGTTTCTTTAATAACACACATAAATATTAAAGGAAGAGAAGGAAAATTGGGAGGAAGAGAAGGAGGGCTTTGTTATTTTTTCTGACCCAATTTCCACCCATCACTTCAATTAGGTTCTCCGAGACAGATGAACTTCTGCATCCTTTTTCCCTCCGATACCTTCTGTACAACTCCATATGGATCTTCAAAAAATCCTGTCTTGCTCAACCTTCCCTCCCTGTTCTCTGTCTGCATGAGTGCCCTATTTCTATTCCTTATTTCTTGGTAATTGTATTCAAACACTCTCTTTGTTCTTTGTTTGCTAACCTGCATTTTTTTCCTCTCGTCAGCTTATCTCTTTTTTAGTCCTTTTGATTAAAGTTCTCAATTCATTTAGTATCTTTCTGTTTCTCCCCAGTCCTTCTAAAGTGAAACTATAAAGCACTGCAGGGAATGCTTGTATTTACCTCCCAATTCTCTTAGCCAGGCTTTCAGGCTGACTTGTGAGCTGTATACTACTACATCTTAAAAGTTTCCAATCCTACACTGTCATTTTACTCTTCCCTTCCTGTTCTCCTCTGGCAGTAGCAATAGCTTTACTTTCTACACCCATCACGGCCTTTTAGAATTGTGATTTGCTGCTGCTAAAGTCCTTTCCCAATGATCAGATAAACTGAATAACCTGCACAATTTGGAGTGAACATCTCTGTGCACTGGCAGTGTAACTGCGGCAGGAGTGAAGAGGTGACAGGTTGCTACATCATGTATTTTTCAACGCACACATTATGTCACAGTTTTTCATCCACCGTCTGTCTGAGGTAGCAAGGAAATTGGATGAGTGTTAGCTTGTAATTCTCCTTGGACTTGTCTTACATTTTAAAACAAAATCAGCAAAGAAGCATGCATCCTAGCCAGTGTGGTTTGGTTTGGGCTTTTACTGTTATTCCAAATGATCATTTTTCTCTCTTCCACAGGCAACATCCTGGTTTGCAGCCTAGATGTGTTTCTACCCGCCACATCAATACCAGTGAGTTCATCTTTCCATTTTCACTGAAGTTGCTTAGTAACAGAAGACGAGGGGAAAGCATGTCCAGACTGCATTGCAATGTCTTATCTTCAGGTTCATTGAAAAAGATGGACTAATGGACCACCAATGTGAAAATGTTGTTCACATTTGAATCAGTGGATCCATTTGATATTCCTCAAGGAGCTTTTAGAAGAATATTTTTGTCATATTTCTTTTCAGCACATATATTTTTATGTGAATGTCCTTTGACAATGCCACATCTAAGAAATAATAAAGTATTCTCTTATTTTTTTCACATGGCATTCTGACCACTTTGGTAAATATATATCAGATGAGAGTTTCCATATTTTGGGCAGACACACTTTGAATCATTTTTAAGTAACATTTTGAAAGTGAACTTACAGTCCATTAAAAGGACAGGCAATCTCAAGGATTTTTAATAGCATGGACCTGAGCTTAATAAAGATACAGTCTCATGGATGAGTTCCCTTGCTACTGTGATCCTGAGAATGATCTTCACTCCCACAGTGACTGTATAACATCGTTCAGAAGCAGTACTGCGTTAAGGAAGCGTGCGGGTGGGATTTTCAGGTCTTCAGCTGTGGTCTAACTGCAGTTTCTGAAGGCAAACAGCAAAAGCATACTGCTTCAAAAGCTATTACAAGATTTTTCATTACCTTTCCAGAAAAATTCCTATTAATAATAATAAAAAAACCCCTCCCAACAAACAAAACCCAAAGAAACAAAAAGAAAAGGTCATGCAGAAAGGGCAACATACACCATTCTTGATCACCAATCTCCAAACTAGATTTAGGATACAGTCAGCTCAGGACTCTTCAGCAATGCAATCAAAGCTGAATTTTATGCCCATGTCCTTCCCTTTGATCTTGCACCAAGGAGAGCATCTCTCCTCTAATTTCCATCTTTACATAAACTCATTCCCTACAGAAACATCTCTTTTCTAGACTAGCTCATTGCATCCAAAGGCAACAGCAGCAGCCATCAGAGCCACAAACCTAGATAGGACATGCTTCTTTTTTATCCTGCTAGGCCCAGGGAAAGGGGGGAATAAAGCCCAGGGGTGTTGTGGTGGTTTTGACTGGGGCACAGTTAATTTTTTCTGTAGCAGCTTGTATGGGACTATGTTTTGGGTTTGTACTGGAAACAGTGTTGATAATACAAGGATACTTTTGCTATTGCTGAGCAGTGCTTATACAGGTTTTAAGGCCTTTTTTTCTTCTTCTCACCCCATCCGTGAGGACGCTGGGGGTGCACAAGGAGCTGGGAGGGGACACAGCACCATATGATGTCCTGCTCAGCATTTAAAGCTGGGGAAAGGGAGGACATTTGGAGCTATGGCAGTTGTCTTCCTAAGCAAACATTACACGTGATGGAGCCCTGCTTTCCTGGGGGTGGCTGAACACCTGCCTACTGGTGGGAAGCGGTGAACCAATCCCTTGTTTTGCTTTGCTTGCATGTGCAGCTTTTGCTTTACCTATTAAACTGTTCTTATCCCAGCCCACGAGTTTTCTCACTTTTACCCTTCTTATCGTCTCCCCATCCCACAGGGGAGAAGCGATGGAGTGGCTGTGTGGTTGCCAGTTAGCTGCCAGCTGGGGTTAAACCATGACTGGTGTGATTTTCCACTCCCTGCAGTGGACTGTGCACTCCCCACCAGCCCCAGCAAGACAAGCAGAGGAGCGAGGGCAGACAGTGTGAACACTGCAGCTAGGCAGCCTACTAGTGCAGGTGCTTTGCCCCCAGCATTAGGAAAACTTAGACAACTCCCTGCACTATTTATACAACCAGCTGCAATTTGGAACTCTTTATGTACGTGCAATGTATGTGCGGAGTAAATGGCTCAATCCATAGTGTTATATACAGTAACATTACTGTGTGAACCACATTTGCTAGTTCTTGTTGATCCTTACCCTTGTCGTGAAAAGCTTCTCCTGCTTACACAGCTGAAAATGGGTGATGGGAATAAATGCTGAATATATGCTTGAATGTGTGAGATACGTAAACTGTTACAAACACAGCTTTTCATTTATCTGTTAACAATGAATAATAAACACTACTTTTACAAGGTGAGTGCTGAGTTCAGTTCTGGATATAGGTCTGTGTGAGGCTACCTCTTGATCATTAACTTGTTTTTTATTTTTATGTTTGAATCTTAAGAGAAGATGTGTTGCTGCTCCACATCACTACTTATTCAACATCCTCAAATCCCCAAGGCAAAGAGTTTGGTTAGATACAAGATGGCAGAGTAGAGATCATAATTATATTGAAAGGAAGGGTTTTTAAAATTCAAGATAAAAAAATGTGATGTGAAATACACAATTTGACTAAGAACTTAGGAAATGGATGGTCAGAATCCTACAGGAATACCTTTAAATACTTAAAGGTGCATTATGCAAAGCCCTGCATTATGCATCTATCATTACTCCCAACCTCAGTATTGTACCAGAAAATATGGGTGATAAAAAATTACTTCTATAAATCCTTGATTTTGATCAAGAAGTTGATACTTCTATTACATGTTTCCCTCTGGATTTTTCTATAACTCTTTAGAAACTATAGCCTGTATATTGCAGAACAGTAATTGTTTTATCTGTACTGAGATTACAGGAATAGTTTTATTTGATAAATACATCCAAATTTAGCCCAATGAAGAAATTACCACTGAAACCCAGTCACACCTATAAACCACACAAAGTCAAGCACCCTTCAGTGTACAGTGTCGCTACACATAGTTTAGGACAGGAATTGAAGATACTGAAAATCAGTGAAACTAAAAGAAACAAGGATATTAATGTGGTACAAAAATAGCCTGAGCCTGAACTTACTTTGCCACAAAGCCTCAAAGATTTTTAAATGTCTACATACACGAACTATGGACAGAAACATCTGCAGAAGTTAAGCCAGCATTATGCTCAAAGCTGTAACATGGCTGAAAGATGCAGCTCATACAGTGGAAGCAGTATTGCCTTTTCTTCCTCTGCCATTCAACACCTGAGCTGTGATCCACTGTATTGCATGTCGCTTGACACATTCACAAGTGTAATAAAAAGAACTAGACCATATCCCAAAGGGACAGAATGAAAGAGAAAAAAACCCAGTGAAAAATAAAATTCTGTTGCAGGTACTTCCAGCTTTTCTGTACTTTCCCCCAATCCCTGCATTTTTAACAAGGGAGGTTCCCTTGTTCCTGTTTTGTGTGCTTTGTAAATAGTAGCAGCTATTATTTATTCAACATATTTGCCTTTTGTCATATTTGCTTTAATTTTTAATATTCACACTGATATTCTTCTCAATAGCACTGTGTACAGGTGCATAGCTGTTTGTATTTATTTGTTAGTGTGATGCTAATTAAATATGTGTTTCATTAAACTTATTTTAAAAAAGAAGTTGAGAAGAATGAACATACTGAAGTACAACACCCCAAGGCTCTGAAAAAGCTTCCACAGCTGAGTTGTTAAAAGTAATGTGGGCAGCAGGACTGTCAAAAGCATCTAATGTTTTCTGCACAGTACCAAGTTTAAACAAAATGTGTGTGCTAAAGGTAGCAGGTAACGTTAACTTGTATCTGTCTACTTAGAATATTCATGCCTGCGAATCAAAGCGCTTCAGTTACTTTTCCTCTGGCTGCTCCCCTGGCTGGCTTTTTGCCACATGCATTATTTTCTTAGAAGATTCCTTTACAAAGATGTACAGAGATACATCACGCATAAATGAGTATAAAGTGATCGCCTGCTTTGACTATCTTTGCATGGTGAATACTAAGGAACTGGTTTTCTCTTCAAAGCCTAGGAGCCCTAGTCCCTGCCCAGCTTCTTAAATGCACCGAATCTTCAGTGTTGCCCTCTGACATCCCAATCCTGTAAACTGTATTCTGAAACATCTGGATGTTCCTGCTGGCTGTGCCACAGTCACTACATGTTTTCTACAGCGATGCAGCCCTGAAGCATAGCAAATGCAGCAATAGAATGGCTCAACAATAACCTTAACTTAAGGATGGGCACACACCGAAACTGACGGTACAAACCTGCAAGGGATGTTTTCCTGGTTTTCCATCCTGTGGCTGGCTGAACTTTCACAGGTAATCCCTGTTGAGTTTTGCCATGCAAGGCTGTGCCCACTGATCCTGCCTTCACTAGCTTACCCATCAAGTGTGACAGCTGACAGTAACAAGGTTTAGTGAAAAATGAAATTTGTTTTTGAAGTGTGTGAATGCTCCTGTACTTAAACTATCACCAAGCAAAACCCCTGGTGCCAACACCACCAGAACAACCTGTTGAATATCTCAGATACACGGGATACTCCTAAAGGCAATTTGTTCTCTGAGTATCTGACCACGTGAACTGGATGGAAAGGAACACATTGAGAGATGGCAACTGTCAGCTACACAAAGGCTGTATTTACCACTGGGGAGAAAGAGTGGGAAAACAAGCATGTGACTGGCACAGAAGCAAACACATCAAGCTGGAGCACCAGGAATTATGACATGAACGCAGTGTGTCAGAGATCTGCAGGAACATTATAGCAATCGGTAGATCTTGCAGTAATGGCACATAAAATGAAAGGATCTGCATGGAAAATCACCAGTTATGCAAAACAAAAGGGTAGGAAGATGAGAAATTTTTCAGACGGAACATTTTTCATGCATTTACCCTGACTATTAACAGAGAGATACAATGATGGTGAACACAGAGAGAATGACCTGAGTGTTAGAAGAAGTTAACTGGCATTAGCTACAAAAATGTTCTTGTTAGAAGGAATAATGATGGCTTCAAGAAAACAGAAATAAAATAGAAGTTCTAATAGAAGGTCTAGGGCATGAAGCGAGTCTGCTGCAAAAGATTGCAAGAAGGCAGTTGTAACAATCTCAGCATATGTGAAGAATGAACTTGGAAGGATACTGTACATGATAACATATACTAGAGTGCAAGGAATGATTAACAGAAGAAAGATCAAGAGTGTGCAGAACAGGCAGAGTGAAAAATGGCACAGAACAAAAAGGTTTAGAGATAAACAGAGTTATGAAGCAGATGCAGAACACAAAGTGCAAGAATGTCATTCAGCTCCACTGTCACAGCTGCACTGGCAGATGGAAAAATACAAATAAGATATAAAACAATGCTCTGAGATCCATAAGGTGCCTGTTCCATGGTTACAATGGTCCTAAATGCACCAGTTCAATTTTAAAAAAGAATCAGTATTTAATCTGTAAGTATTTAAATACAGTATGTTCTGTGAACATATAGACAAATGCTTCTCACATGAATTTACTCTCTTTAGCCATTTACTTCTGTCTTGCCCTTCAGGTTTGGACAGCATTAAGATCCAAAAGAAAAATCATGTGATAAAAGTTACAGATGATCACACAAAAAAGGGATGTCTTGGTCTTTATTTGTAGCCAATTGATCCATATAAACAGCAGTTGGCTGAGACAAAAAACCAACAAAATTGAATTCAATTTTAGGCATATTTAACAACATATGGAGTGTTTTCACTCAACTGGGAGATTAAATTTTTATTATTATTTCATCAAACTTTAACTATCATCTGGAATATGTAACTTGTTTTCATTATTTCCTTAGGATATTTAATTCTTTTACAGTAAAATATTAATGCTCAATCATGTATATTTTCCTTCTGTTCCTCATTCTCTCCAGTTTGTGTCCATTTAAATCTTAAAATAACACAATAACTTCTTCCTTAGCATTCAAAGACTATTTCCATGATGAAATAAAATTTATTTACCACTGCAAGTTTATTGTACATGAATAGACTGAAACAGAAACCCTTCCTCAAAGACCTTATAATCTACTGCATACGGGGGAGCAGGAGGAAGGGCAATTTGGTAATAGACAGTAGTTTAAGTGATACTACCTAGGCTGTTGATAAGGGAAAGTTAAAAGACTGCTTAAGACATGTTTTAAAATCCTAAAGTCACTTGAGTGTCTTTAATGATTTCAGTGGACCTGATTTTCTACGCAGAATTTATGGAGGAATTCAATGAAAAACAGAGAAGTTACTCAGTAGACAAGAAAGAAAGATAGTTCCAGATATGAGCTAATTATACCAGAGACAGTCAAGATAAAGAAATAAAGGTCATATTAGGAAGAGGGATGAATAGATTGAGAGAAATAGCACAACAAAAGGTTGCAACAATGAGAAGACAATTTTCACTGATGAACAGTACTGAGGAATATGTGGAAGGAGTGAGAACAAAAGGAGGAAAAAACTAAAATGGAAAGAAGACAATTTCTGCACATCCATAGGGGTAGCAAAAGAGACTCAGACTGGAGGAGTATAATTAAGTCAATACATAGATTCCAAGGTAAGATATGAATAGAATAGAGGAAAGAAAAGCAAACCATTATAAATGTCAAAGTTAACATAATATTTACAAGATAGACAGTAAGGAATGACTGGATCAACACTGTAGAGATTAAGGTAGAAGAGGTAGGTGATAAGATCAGCTATAAAGATGGTAACGTTCAGTCAAAAAATAGCAGACACTGTTTCAAAGTGGTAGTTCAAGAAATTGGATGACAGGTCAGGAAGACAGACAGTTATTTAGGATTCATCTGAATACAAGCATTGACTATGTCATTCACACATGTCACAGAAGGCAGGAGAGAGCTAGAGGTGGAGTAATTTAACTGTGAACACCAGAAATTGTTCCTCAGTCATTACCATACTAGCAGAAATCCCCTACAAGCTGACTATGATGGTCTATCAGTTAAGATCTGAACTGTTTAAGAAGCCAGAGTAATGGTTTCTGAGATTATTTTTTGATTCTGCTCGACTATGCTACAAATAACCTTAACACAGAGAAATATATTAGTTTGTACATAAAGTAATTAATGATAGCGACATAGCTTACACAATAAGAAGTCAATCTAAATTAATATTATGCAACTTCAGTACAACTACAGGATTTAAGTATTGCAGATATAGAATAGGGTGCTGTAGTATTAGTCTAAGTACAGATACAGAACTGAAGTCTAAAAAATTTCCAAAAAATTTAAACACAATAGTGACACATCTTAACTATTTACAACAACAATAAATTAATCTGTCACTGCTTAACCATTCTTCAAAGACACTTATTTCCTCACAGTTCATTCTCTGATTCTTTATCATGCCTGATATAGAACAGAAACAAGAAGCTATTTTGCTATCAGTATTCTGATGAGTATTTGTAATTACTCTATACAGTTATTTCTAAGAATCAGGGAAGAGTTAAAAGAATATTAAAATTTATCATTCTTTAGTTATGTAAAGCGAAACCATAAAGTCCAGGAATAGTTTAGATTTGTCATAGCCTTCTGCCAAAGTACATATGGCTATTCGTAGTTTAATTCTATATAGGAGATTTTTCCATTGTTATTCTGCTGCCAACATCAAACAGGGCAAATACTAACACTGGGGTTTTCTTCACATCAACCCCCCTCATTCACTTCCCATATGTGAATGAGCAGCCACACCGTAGTACCAGCTCCTGGTCATTACCATTTAGTGCACACCTTGGTACCTGCAGCAGATTCTGCTGAACTCAAGGGAGCACCAAACTGCTTGAACAACCCAAAGAATGGAAGTGTTTGCCATTTGGTTAATTCTTAAAACGTCCCTTTCGAAAATGTACACTGAATATCTTGTCGGGTTCCAATAACTGGGCGGATTAGCTTGATGCCTCTCATCACAGCCACTTCCAGTTTACTGTCTGCCCTGTTTCCAAGAATTTGCCACTTATCTTGTCTCATACGCAGGCAGGAAACCCCTGGGGCACTCTGCAGAGCTTCTGCTCCAGCACTTGTAGCACTCTACACAGTGAGATCGTGGATTGTTTTGGAGACCTTAAACTACCAATACAAAAGGCTAAAACCAGAAAAAATCCTTCAAAGGTTATCTAGAATACGTCAACGAACATTTGGCTATAAAATCAATACCTAATGCTTTGAGCTGTGTAAACCACGGAGACGTTGGAAAATAATCCTCTCTGGAACCACACACATGAGAACATACACATTCATTTATCTGATTACATGAAGATACTCTTAATGTGATGTGTTAAAACAATAAAATTATTTGAATGCTACCTCTGCTGAGTATCCCATAATTTATACCTTCATTTCAGTTTTGAGTGAAAATCTCTCTCTCTCCTTAGTGCTACATATATTAAACCAAAATCATTATTTGCTTCAACCCCTGCTAGTAACGTTATTCCACTTATTATAATGAAGCTAAGTGCTTCAAAAAGTCCTTCATGTGGCAGCATCATCTGCGTGCTAAGATGAAGTGACCATACCTACCACTTCAAAAAGCATTCTCCTTGCTATGGATACCCCTTGACACACACCCTGCGTGAAAGACCCTTTCTCATTTCCTGAAACTGAGCACGGTGCTTAGTGAAAAGCTGTTCACCACCCATCTCAACTCACAAAAACATATCTACTGTTTGAATGCAAAGAAAAATGACAACTGCACTAACATGATTTCAGTGCATCTAGTGTTCACAAAGAAATAACAATTTCAAGCTGTCACGCTGCTGAAGAATTCTAAAATTGCTGTTGATGCACCATGTAACCAGTGAACAGGTGCTAGAAATGATTGGAGCGCAGTTCATATTAAATAGAGACCTTTGGAAAAGAAAGATACATTCTGCCAGGCAAATTTGGAGAGGTTCAGCTGATAACGCATATTTATGAATACTGGCAAGCAATGGCAAAAGAACAGGAGGTAGAAAGAAAAAAAAAAAATCTTGGATGAACACAGCGATATCACAGCAGAAAAGCAGACTGTTTCTCCACTGAGAGATTATAGCCATACACTGTACAGGACGGTCAAACCTTTAATAATAACAATGACACAGCACAAAAAAAGACTTCCGTCTTGAAAAGAAATATCAGCCACTGCATTTAATGAAAATCCTATTTTTCCTAACACTATTGGTATCTGAAGGACAATCTAGGTGCTTCGAGACACCCCATGGCCATTATCTCACAGAAGGTTAAATGGAGTTACCAACTCTTCAGCAACTTCTCCTTTTTTACTAAACTCAACAGCTTAACAGATTCAACTACAGATCCAAAACAAAGATAGCCAAAGGTGTGTAGAAAGCTGTTTCAGCCAGCGTGTAAAACAGTGGGAAGCATTTGGCAGGTTTTAATTTAGAACTAAGACAGTTCCTTCCAAAGAAACCAGACAGTTCAATGCCCCTTTTGTACCTCTGAGTCTCTACAGCTTCTAGTGATCGTTTGACCAGCCTGCCTTTGCCAGAGTGACTGCAACCGTGGGGATGGGGGTGTGGAGGGATTTGTGAGGGATGAAGAGAGAAAAAGTATTAACAGTTAGAAGTAAAAATCAAGCAAGATCACTGGAAGGTGAACTTAAATGGCTGGTATCAAACACCCACCATCCTGTTACCTCCTTCTACAAAACACCTCACAAGATGCTCAGTAAGCTGGCGTATTTGTGCTGTACCTGCTAACTTCTATGGGAACTGTGCAGAGCTCTAAAACATACCACATATGATTCAGATGCCACAATTGTGCCACTTTGATATATGGGTTTACATTAGGCAAAAAGGACAGAAAAATAGCTACAAGGAAAACAAAGATAATTGTGTGTGTTCTTTCCTCGTGTTCTGATTGAGTGCGTTAAACTGCCGCAGACTATCAGGCTGCAGAAGCCAGTACATGGCTGGGTGTGACAGGTAGTACACGCTCACTAATTTTTTATATAAAAACGGATCTGAAAAAGGCAAAACCAAATTCCCCATCTATCTATTATACACAGCCATAGTTGGGTAACGCTCTGGAGCAGATGGGCATGTATAAATTGCACTTTGATCCTTGGTCACCCACAATATTTCACTCCTGTAGTTATCCTACACTTGAAAATAACTGGAAAAAAACCCTCTCTGAAATTCCCTGATAATGTTTGCTTTCGTGACCTTTTGTTTTTAGTTAATTCTGGATTATGAAATTATCGTGTAAACAAACTATTTTCTAATATAGAATTCCTAACCTTTATTTTAGTGGCTGAATACTTGATTCTATACTGTGGGATGGCAGAAGGTAGGGAATGATCTGATACTATGGCAGTGAAAGTGCCGATCAGATCTTATCAATACCATATATCAGCCAACTTACTCTAAATAAATCTAGATTTGCATAACTTCTATTCTTCTAGTCTTTTATAAATGCAAATAAAACATCAGCATTTGGGAAACAGAAGCAGGTCAAGAAATATATACCCTTGGAGAAGTACTGCCAGCTCCTTCTCTGTGCCTGAACATCTCCCCTTTCAGACAATAACAGCAGACAACATTTTCCCAAAGCTTATTTAAGGCACATGGGTTTGAATTCAGGAACAACAATCTAGAGAAGCTTCCAATGAGATTTAGTCCACAAAACGTCTATTCAGACCTCAACTTATGTGAAGCTCCTGCAGACTCAAAGCTTCTGGGTTTGAACCCATCCTTAATGGCAACAAATCCTTCAGATATCCCCTACTATCTTTGAAATTTTATTCTAGATTGGCAGAAGAAGATGATACAGATCAGACTTTGGCAGAGCAAAAAATACAAAATACAATGTCAAGCATAAAGTGTCTGTCAACAGCTTTACTTGTGGTTTGTAATTAATATGACAGACACGGGTGATAAAAGTCTTGCATCAAATAGCAGATACCAGTTTTTGTGTTCTACATAAATGGTATTTATTAATACCATAACTGTCAGGTCACGTGCAGGTGTAGCAAGAAGCTTGTTTCTTGGTTCACCCAACAATCTGCATGGGACGTCACGAACTGTTACAATGACTCATGCAGCAAAGGCAGGAAAGCAAGGATCTATTAAGACTGCTAAGCAAATCGGTGCAGTAAAGACCAAATAGGTATCAAAGTGGCAAACAGAACACAAGGGCACACAGCGACCTTAAAATCACACACACACACACACTGACAGAGGCTCTTCTACTAATTATACGGGTATTTTGCTAATGTGCCAAGAGAGATGAGCATAGAGAACCCAATCACTCTGCTGTGTCTGCTTCTCAAAGCTTTCAAAGGTCAAAACGAAACGGAAAGTAATCTACAATGTCCTGCTCTTACCCTTCTGTCCCCAGCGATATTTTTGAACCACGTGCTGAACTAAGCAGCTTGCCACAGAATGTACTTGGCCACATCTCTACAGAAGGGAGTATATGAAAAAGCACTTAACATTGACCCATTTGTGTTCCTATTTTAATCAACTGGAAAACACAGGCTGGTCAAAAATTGATGCATCTGAAAGTCCTACCTGTAAGCATGAATGTTACAAAAAGATGTGAATAAGTAGTATTGATAAGTGCCATGGTCTCCTAGGGCTCTGTTCTCCCAAAAGAGGTGAAATTACTGTCTGGTTCTCAGGTTCCTTAGCGTAACCGAGAGATTAGACTTGGACAACAGAGGAAGGACAGATATACAGAGAAAGGAGACACCTGAGGAAATAGATCGTGTGTTAAAACAGGAGTGGTAAAGCACATCGGTACGTGCTGCAGAGTGGATGACAAGTTCAATGCTAGGAGAGACTGCCCTTAAACTGAGTGAGAGAGATACTGTAGTATCTTAAGATTCAAGGTGTACCCTTTAATACAACTGCTTGTATATTTTTAAGATAAATCCTGACTTGAGTAGCAATCACTTGTTTGCTTAAGTATTACTTTTTATTTTCAAATACGGCTTTAAACTTTCTTTGCCACAGGCCTCCCCTCACATTCTTTGTACTTTATTTGCTGTAGAGCATGCAGTTTTGGTTTCCTGCTGAATTCATACTTTTGTTTGCTTATATATTTCAAGATCTCAATCAATCATGTTGTCAAAACAGTCTTTTTGCATCATCTACCTACCACCACTTGTCATTAGAAATGTTTAAAGCTTCACTGCTGTAGAAAGCCTGATTTACACTCTGACATCTCCCACACTGAGCTTATTATAATTGTCTATAAACTGCCCTTTCACAAGCTTTAATTAGGAAATAACAAATGGTTCAGGAGCATGCTGTTAGGCAGTTTATTCTTTCCAAATTCAGTATTTCCGCTGTACTCTACTGATCACAATGTCATGCTATGCAACAATCATGTTGATTTCTAAATTTTTACTTTAACATTTAAATCTCTTCATGACCTTTTCCCTTCTCCTCCTCCTCCTCCTCTGCTTGAATACATTTTACAGTTTTCTGAATTGTTCTAGATGCAATGTTTCTGAGCTGAAACAGGAATAAGCTAAAAATAAGTACTGCACCATCAGAAAACGTTTATTTTATTAAAGGCCCACTAGAGAGGTGGCTTTCTTGGTTACACACAGTAGTCTCTGCATTCTAATATACCACTGTAGCCTTACAATTTCACTGAGGACTTTAATAAAAAGTCTGAGATGAATTATATTGTTCAGTGGCTTGGAGTCACCAATTCCAGAAAAGGTTATATAGTTCAATTAACTAGTCACCGCATTGCCAGAGCTTATTTTATACAGTAAAATTAACACTGGGGAAATGCATCTATAGCAGCTGCTGCAGACTACAGTTTTATATCAAATAAGGTCTGAAGAGATAATCACTCAGACCCCAAAATAAATGGAAGAGGGAGTTGTAAAGGTCGAACGTGAATACAAGCTTTCGGATACATATCTATGCATCCCTTGTTTGCAAAACATTGTTTTCCATGTCTATAAATGAATAGTTTATTTGGAGAAAAAGATTATTTCAACCTCACTGATACAGTCCTGCACTACCTATTTCCTTGAACTTCACAAAAGAATGTGTTTAGTATTTATGAGGAAAAGTTACAGCCTAGTCCACCAGCAATCAGTCACTGCTGTTTTGCAGCAGAATAAAGACTTCTGAACAGATTCATCACTAGAATTGCCTATCTAACGACAATTCTGTTCTAAAATCTTGTTTTCACCGCACAGCACTGATTGCAGCAACAAAAGGTTTGAATGGGCTCAAGATATTTCTCTAACTTGCTCAGCTGCTATTTTTCATCTGAGAACTGGTTATTGGTCAGGTATGTTCAGGCATATTCTCTTCAGTACCAGGTCAGACTACTTCAAACCACTGTTACAATTGTTTTGGTACCGAAACAGCAAAGGAATGCATATTTGGTTCAAATGCCTTTTCCTTAGTATCCCACAACCACTAGTTTCTGTATAGCTTGATGTCCAACTACAGGGGGTGGCTGGGCCCCCCAGTTGGCATGGGCTCTCCAACGGCATTCTGCTGCCACAGGCACTTTTGGAAGGAAAACTAGAGAAAGCATTTGGAGTTTTACTGTTTTGAGTAGTCTTCCAGTCTAAGCTTAGATTCAGCAAAGACATAGAATCAGCAAAGACATAAGAATCAGCATGCACATATTCATGGAGAACTCCGCAGCAAGAAGCACAAATGGCAATGAATAGCATTTATGCTTCCATATTGGTTTTTTTATAGCGATATTCACGCTAGGGACAAAAGCGTATTCATTGCATGCTGATAACTTGTTAAGATAAACACACTGAAACAGCAACTTGCTTTGTCAATGCCTGACAACGTAGAAAGTTTCCACGCTTGAAAACTGATACAGTTTTCTTCCATGAAGACATATCTTGGGGTCTGTTCATGAAGCCTAAAATCTGTCTCTATAATGGGCATTTTGCTGAATTGCTTTCTCTGATTTTTATACAATAATAAAAAAAAAAAAAACCAAACCAGAAAAACTTATACTTCATTAAATCTACCGTATGGCACTTTCCTTTATAATACACAAATACGCATTTTTTTGACATATGAAGATAGATGCATTATTATAGAAGCGGTGTATTGGAGTGCACTGTTGATCAAACTAAGCCTAACCTGTTGAAAATTATATTTCTGCTTTGTTAGCTCAAATCACTCATCAGCTTGCACAGAAATTCAGTGAACATGTTTCTCAAAGGGTTCCTCAGGGAACAGAATACATAGCATGTTTAAAAACTGATATATTTTGTTTTAATAAAATGTTTGGCTTTGAGTACATAGACTGATACTCTCTGTCAAAAAGTGTTAGATCCCTAGATAACTGTATAACACCAGAGTATTATTTGACACATTTTTGAAGTCTACTTTACGTATTTTTATCTATTATTTTATTTATGTTTGGTGCTAGGCTTTATTTTTATTTATTCCCATTTGTTACTTTCAAAGTTCAGTCCTGGCATTTCATCTGTACATACTCAGTACTTTTGGCATGCTCAAAGAGAAACCGTTGGGACTGGTACGTGTAAAATCTGTACTAGCCCATGCAACCCATAAGACATTGATCTAAAATGGTGTAATAGAGTTAGCTTGAGAGAAGGCCAGATTCAGCTGTGTGCTGAGTGACTTCCAAAGGACAGTAATTTTCCAGTTTCCAGGCACGTCTTTATGTTACAAATATAAAGAACTATGCTCCATTTCTTCTAGATCTGACTTAAATTCTCATGTACTTATAAGACCTGTTATAAATCCTGGGTTTGTCTACGTTTTGTGGTACAATGTGTTATTATTGTTGTACATGAAATAAATGACAGTGAATCCCTCAAGGGTGAATTATTCTATATCAAAACAAGAAGTGAAACAATATGGAAATCATTTGTTTCCAAAGTTCCAAGGAATAAAAATAATGATGAAATTTTAAAA
Source organism: Microhierax caerulescens (assembly GCA_035590215.1). Classification (NCBI taxonomy): domain Eukaryota; kingdom Metazoa; phylum Chordata; class Aves; order Falconiformes; family Falconidae; genus Microhierax; species Microhierax caerulescens. Next base: position 17,371,216 of record JAVJGJ010000034.1, read on the forward strand.
TACTAATAAATAACTGATTAGTTACCACTCTTTATAATCTCTCTACTCTGCAGAATGTTCTGCCAGGTTGAGTTTCCCAAGGCAAAAATACAGTTCTAGTTTATAAATAAATTTCCTGAATCCACAGGAACACCTATACAGAAGTTACAAGCAACAAACCATCTCACAGGAGTTAGTAATATCTTTCCTTTTTACCACGGGAGGTTTTATGCACTGGTCTGTTTTGGCAGACAGACTCTGACTGCAATCATAGTTTCCTGAATATTTTGCTTACTCCTCATTACACCCACCTGCTTTTGTTTTTTTTTTTTTTTTTTTTTTTAACAGGGAAATTTATTATACTAGCAACGAGACTTTACAAATTACAACAGTCAAAATTTGATATCATTTGGAAGGATCCATCTGACTCTGTTTAAAAGGTTGTACGTAAATGGCCAAATCATGTAAATACTGTATGTTAAGACAACTATATGGAATTCAAGGCAAATATAACAAACCCAGAGGGGACCATCTTAGTGTCCAGATACACATGCTAGTTTAGATACACAATCTAACCCAAACAGTATCACCTGTAATTTTTTGTATTAGCCTCCATAAGATTACTACAGTAATTTGCACTGAGAAATCCCTATTTTTAATATGTAAGCAAATGGAAGAATCTGAAGAAGAGTTTCCCTTTTATTCCATTCTAATTTTTAGCTGCTTCTTAATATTCAGAGTTCATCCTCAATTCCTCAAAACCCCTTTGTTATAGGTGAACAACGATAGCTTGACAATGCAGTTATTTCTGCTGTACGTTACAGTAATAGCACATTTTTCCTGTGGATGCATATATATCTGAAAAGTCCTAAATGAAGTTTCTCTGTGTTATGAAGGTAGATAGATTGAACTGTATATCAGCTGTATGCCTGTTCCTCCCAAAGGCATGAAAAAGGCTTTGGATACATTATGTACAACAGCTGTCACAGATGTAATGCCTGCACAGAATACTTCAGACAGATATTTGCACTAGTATTCACTATAGGAGATGTACTGTTTATTGTGAAATTTATCTGAAAAAGTAGCTTTTGTAACTGAAGAAATTCTTGCCTTTCAGTATATGTAAGATAGAGAACAGATGCACAAACCCATTCCCTCTGTGGGTGTTTTTAATGCTATCAAAAATTCCTTCCAGGAATTCAATTTTCTGAAAGGCAGTAAAAGCATAGAGGCCTAGAATTCAGGATAGCATGAGAGTACCAAAATATGGTGAAGTCTCTGAAAACACTGAACATTTAATGTATTCAAATAAAGGGAGAGAAAGAAGCAGGGATATTAGTTTCCTATGATCTTTGTTTTCTTCCCTCACTTTTCCATTCTGCTGTGCAGTCTCAAGCACAAGTACATACAGTCCTAATTAGAGTTGGAAACCTTCATGGGGAGGAAGAGCTGTGCCAAATGACACCACAAAGCTTCAAATCTGTAAGACTAAATGCCCCCATAAAGTTGTCGTTAGCTATGTCTGCACAGTCTTTTGCAGAGGGATGTGAGCTCCCTGGTTGTGAGCCGAGGAAAAGCCACGTAGCAGTGACATTAACCTGAAGTTAATAAGACCGGCTGGGACGTATCCGCTGCAGAGGAAGAGGTGGACAGGATCTTTCTTGCTGGTTCCAATGTTCTGTGTTGACTTTATGAGCTTTTTGAAAAAGAAATAGAAAGCATAGAAATCTTGGTGGGCCATGTAAGGAATCATACAGTAGCTAAATAGTGGCGGAAGGGCTGATGGCTGTGAGGATCAGGACCAAAGTCCTAAATGAGTGACAACTAAGCACTGAGAATCAGTGGAAGGTACTAAAACATCAGGATTCTGAAAACTAGATGGATTACAGAGGCCACTGGTTTTGATAAATAGCTCTCTTGAAATAAAGCTGTAATACCTTATTGGATAAAACACTGGTTGCTCTTCAGCTGAACAAACAGGTCAAGTACATGTCCAGGCAAATATCTGTTCTTCAACATTAAATAGAGAGTTGCAACTCCATTTCTTTTCTCTGTCAGTTTACTTTTGGATCCATTTTGACTTCTGCTGTACTCGTGAGGATTTAAATACGACATATCAGAGCTGGAAGGGTCATTTAACTATGTCCTGGTAATGTGTGTATACCCCATTCAAAACCAGATTATTGATAGGATTCATTCCAGCTGTATATTTAGACCTTGCACAAGGAACACAGCCCTGATATCATTGATTAGGCAAATGTTCTAGTTTGTTAAATAATACAAATCCAGAAGGGCTCACCACTTCTGTGAGTTAAGACTCGCAATCTAATTATCCTGCCAAAATGACACATTTCTAAAGGTTTTACACCTGACTAACTGAACTCCGCTATAATTTCTAAGGGTTTCTATCATAGCCCAGCTAGAGTAGGTAAGATTTATAAGAGCACACAATATTTTATATTTATGTCATACCTTTCATCCTGACATACTTCAACATCTTAACTTAAATTATAATTTGGACAAAGATAATTTTTTATGTCCCTGTAGTACAGCACTATTCTACGGTGGGATGAACTAGCCGTTATTTCAAAGACCACAGCACACCAGGTTTGCAAAATCAAAACCCCGAAGTGACTTTTAACCTAAATGCAGATTAATATCAACATCTAATCATTTGGGTATATAGTTATGTCTCAAGATTGACTAAACAAGTAAAAAATGGCTTCTCACAGGCTGCTAAATGCCAGTTAGTGGGGGGCTTTTTGCTTTTTTGTTTGTCTTTTATATGGAGAAAGATTTTTGTCTACCTGATCCAGGCCTAGCACTGTCAGCTGCTCCACAGTTCCTGCAAAAACCACTGAGATGTCCAGATCCTGAGAAATATTTGAGACTAATATTTGAAACCATCTGGTCAAGAAAAATATTCTGAAGCTTGACAAAAGACAACTGGCAAGACACAGAGGTATAATTAATTCAATTTTAATACCCAGACAGAGGCAATAATATAACATGACAAGGAAACCAAATAATTTAATTTCTCTGTTGCAAACTTTCTGCCACTCTGTGAGAATAACTACAACTACTGCTGTCTGAAAATGTTTTCAGCAAAAGCCTTAACGTTCCAAATGATCCTGCAAATCTCATTTCTGTATGCTTTTTAAGTTCTTTAGTTCTGAATCAGCAGACTAAAAGTGTGTTTAAACACTGCAGGTAACTATTTCCCATGGAACAAATAGGGAGGAAATCAGGTTATAGTGAGGGCACCCAGCAGGACTCTTCTACTGTCTACTCAGTGTCAATGTAAACTGATTCCTTTAAGAAAGACACTCAGGGAGAAGTGAACAGATTGTGGGAAACATGTTCTGCATGCAAGAAAGAGCAAAGAGATGGAATACTGGATACTATGAGATAATTATGCACAGGGAAAAAAAAAAGAATTGGGCAGGACAGCGACAGAATAACAATATTTCAAGAGATGGGAGATGTACAAACTAGGCTGACTTGCAGCAGCACAAAGCAGATAATAGATAAGCATCCTCTCTTTCACTTCTCTGCTCACTTACTAGTCCTTTCACACAAAGTAACTGCCAGATTGCAAGTTTCTGATAGTTTCTTTATCATTGTTCAGGTTACTAAAATTACAGGTTTTGCCAAGCATTCAGTTATGAACTAAATAAGAAACATACTACAGAGAACTGTAAATGTTTATGCATTAAAAGAAAAAAAACCCAAAACACTTTCAGACTCCAAAAAATTATGACAGCTGAAAAACCGTGAAAAGTTTGCTGTAACAAGCACAGAAAAACACCCAGAAAGATGCCAAGTAGGCACAAATCTTAAATATAGGTAGCCAGATACCTCTCTACATGTGACCTTCACTGAGCTATATGGTGGCTATAAGGAACAATATCTCCCCAGGCACAATCTCATAACACATCATGTCACACACTGCAAAAAAAGTGAGAGCAATCAAAGGAGAATGCAATTGGAAGTGTGCTTCACTGATACAACGTCATGCTGTTTAAATAGGATTCAAGTAGTTTTAACAATGATCTAGCAGAACAGAACACATTTAGACTATCGGAAGAGCGGGATTACTTTAGTGATTAACATGTGATACAGTTTTTTTTGACACAGTTTTATTTTTTTGCAGCTCTGTACTATAGACGCATTAAAGGGGCTACAAAAGTGATACATGGTCAACAGAAATGACCCATCAGAAACCCTTCTGGACCAAACCAGCTTCTTTGGATACTGCAGCAGCACCTAGAGGAAAGGGCTCTGTGTACACTGGAATGCTGCTATGGTCTCATCCACGTGAGTGATCTGAGCACAGCCTAAAGGTAAAAGAAAACAAATTCAACTGTTCTCTGATTTCAAATCCACTCAATTATTGTGGGTTTGACATTTCATCTCTTGATGCATTTTATTTATTTTTTTTTAGCAGAATAATGTAATTAAAGAGAGAGGCTGAAAATAGCTGTTGGAAAAAAATGTGGCAAAAATAGAGCAGGGAAACAAAAGCAACCAACAAACAGGAAAAGCATTACATATACATATCTATATACACACACACACCCCCCTCCCAAACATAGAGCACTGTGCATACAAGAGATAACTGACCTGGGCCAACTGAGGACTCTGAGCATCCTTTTTCCTTTCCCGCATATGCATAAGAAGAAAAAAAAAAATTAAACCGACTCATTCTTAAAACATACATAAGATTTCCATGATAGGCAAAATTCTAGTCAAAAAAAGTTCTTGAACCTTAAACCAGATGATCTCTCCTTGTCTGTTTTAAATAATCAGTAAGCCTATGGCAAGGTCGTAGCTTTTGTTTATCTTATTTCTGAATCTGCTGCTTCCCTTCTAAAACCTCTATAAACAGAACAACAGCACAAAGGCAAACAGTGGCTTGAGCACTATGATGCAATATTTGGCATATCAAGAAAATAAAACCTAATTTTAGACTGTGACAGAGTGAAAGCCATGATTTTGCTAGTTTGAAGCTTTTGCTTTAGGAAAAAGGAAGAGGACCATGGCGCTAGACATCACTAGACAGAATTCCGAGATTCTCCCACCTAACTCAAAAATTCAAGTTATCTCAAGAGCATGAGGACAGGGTAAAATAAAATAAAAAAAGAATACATCAGATAGTCACCAAGGAGTGGTAGCTGCCTAAATACCACTATGACACTACAGGTTCCCTTAAATTACAAATAACAAAGGGTATATATGCTGCTGTGACCACAGAACGTGAGAAGGAAGGGGTAAGTACAGCAAGCACTTGTAGCCTTGATAAAATATAAATCATATATTTCAAAATTGGAAATGTTTCAGAACTAATGAAGTGAGAGTAAACAATAACTGCACTGCTGAAAAACTAGTCAACAAAATTAGGGAACAAGTGAAACACTCTGGAATGGCTAATATTTACAGAAGCTTACAAATGACAAGTGTGATAATCACTAAAACCAGCAAAAAGAAGAAGCCCCAGTATTGTAACTACAGGAAAAGATAATCGCGTGTATAATAAAGTGACAAAGAAGATTGTGGTAACCAGGAGATCAGAAAGGATTCTGTAAAGGGTAATACAAAAGAGGGAGTAATACTGCATAATTTCAGACACCAAAATGAGGAAGCTGGGGAGAAAGAATGATAGGGGAGTGGGAGGGATTTTATAACATGCTTGATAGAGGTTTTGGGGTTTTTTTTGGTTTTCAAGACCAAGCCAATTAGACACTGAGTAGTCATCTAGAACAAAGGTTAAGCATCAGCTGTTAAAACAGAACAGAGCACTCAAGGTGAACCTATCACAGGCTTGCAAGTTGCAATGAAAGCCAAAAGGAAGATCATAGAAGCCTGCTTAAAATTTTAGGGACATAACATATGACGTAAAAATTTCTCCTGTGGTTTTGTTATTGTTGGGAACAAGTGGTACCCATTACTGTTAATGGAAGTATTTCCAAGTGTATTCAATAATTAGAACAACATCCGCATAAGACAGACAAGTTTTATCTTGCAGAATGTAGTTGGTTCGTTTTCCCACTTATTATGACATTATTCCTGGCAATGTGATTTCAACCAAATATTCACATTTATGCAGATCAGGACCTATATGCCTCATTTCCAAAGGGGAAATGAATTCTACATGGAAGAGAATTATTCTGGGTAGCACTCCATTCCATACATAATAATCCTTTTTTTTTTTTTCTTTTATCATTTGCACCAGTATGTTACTGCTCTTCTAAAATAAAAACATTTGACATCCTTTCGCAGTCATACCGTAAATATAAGCATATTAGTTGGAAGAATCTCAGTGGAAACTCAATATTGTATAAATACCAGTAACAGACACCGGTTCAAACAGTTCTCTGCTTTGTGTGATCACTCAAACAATTCACCCCAGTCACTGATCATGCTTCTGGGCAGTGTCATTTTTTAAAGGGTATCTTCATCAGCTTCTACAGCCACGTTGTACTGCTTTAGGCTATACTTGGGCTCTTCCCTGATGTCCAGAGGAGAGCTGCCTTATTGCTGCATTTTATATCTTTCACTCAAATACATGAGCATTTGATGAACTGATACTATATGTACTTATTAGAAATGTCTGCACTTCTAAAACTCTATAAAGATTTTCTAAATATTGTATTAAAATAAAAGCATCAACAAGTTCAGTGAAATTGTATGTTTTAAAAATGTTTCAACATTTTTTCTGAAGAATTGTTTTACTAAATGCAACAGAAATATAGGTATACGTAATTCATTTTAGCTGAACACATATTGCATATTGGTCATTGAAATGCAACTTTTATCTTTCAAATCCCAGATGGACTTCAGTTCTTTCCTTGACATGTTGCAAGGTGATACCTTTCTGCTTCAAGAATTGCACACACTAAATATATACACTTTGTATCTTTTTTCCTATTCATATTTAATTCGATTAATTTTTTTTAAAGTGAGTTACATTTTATAATATCACAGAAAAATCCAGGCTGAAAGGGATCTCAGGATGTGGCTAACACAAACTCCTATTATTCAAAGGAGGCCTGGCTATGAGATCAGTCCAGATTACTCAGCACTTAACCTACTCATGTCTTGAAAACCACTCAGGATGGAGACTACTGCAACCTGTCCACACAGCTTGTTTCTATGTTTGACTGTCTGAAAACAAAAACAACAACAACAAAAAAACCAAACAAAAAAGGCTAAATACAAAAGCTTAAATTTCTTATTTGATAGAACAAATAAAATTGCCGCTACCTTAAATAGGTGATTCCACATGTGGAAGTTAATTTGAATGATAACTAATTTCACTTGCACACATATAAGGAAGACAAGAAGGAAGACTGAAGACTGTCAAGTATAGAACTGTGCTAAGACGCTGACCCTAAAATGAGAGGCAGATCCTGAATCCAACAGCTTACTCCTCTGCTGATAGTGCTCCAACTTAATCCAGAATATTACACACATGTAGAACTGAAGTGATGCAGTGAGGGAATAAATCTCATAAAGCTATAAATGTGAAGAAACTTCTTACATAGGATAAAAGCAAGTGCAAATAGAAAGCTAAAGAGAAAGAGAGTTGAATATTTTCCTATGTAAGCATTAGGAAATGCAGTATGACTATAAAACACAAAGGATACACATTTGAGGTGTGATACTCCAGGTGCAGTATTTCTGGAAAAACAAATTTGGTGAAACCTGGAAAATGACTAGATACATAAAACATCAAGCTGCAGAGTCAGTTAAGTGACAGGTAAATTAAAGCACAACAGAACAAGGACACTCATTTGGTTCAAAATTCTACGTCTGCAGCAAGAATTATATAAATAAATTGGCAGGCAGGCACAGACAATTCGTATAGAAGATGACAACAAAACCAGCAAAGAGTTATGAAATCGTGAGTTGTTATTACAATTCTCTGAGACATATTTTAACCTTCCTGAAACTATATCAGGAAAAACTCAGACACGAACACCAGAACGCTGACCATGCATAACTTAACTTATTCACTTGTGCAGTCCTTGGAGACACTAGTCTATGACTACAGACAGCGGTCCTGCTGACTTCAAGCCTTGTTAGGCAGTTTATGGTTCCATGGGTTACGCCTGACCTGCCGGGACAGCTCTCTGACCCATCGCCATTCACTCTTCTAGAGATTTCACCAAGGCAGATAGCAGGATGGTGACATATCCAATTTACTCTGGTGGCTTAGAAGTTGTTCCAAACAACCCCCTTTTCTACAGATGCAGTCAGAAGACGCAGCCATGACAGGAACTCTTGTATGTTGATTCGAATATGAGTTAATCTCTAGGTAGTAACCATTACACTGTCATTACCCTTGAGGAAAGGACCATCGCAGAAAGAGCTTTGAGTGGCTGTGTAACAAGCTATTCCACCTGCTTTTGCAAGAAAGACTGGAAGACCTAGCAGGACTGATGAAAGGGCTATCAAGCATTTGACAGGCTGTCCAAGGAAGTGGCTGAGTCATCATCCCTAGAGATATTTAAAAGTTGTGTATATATGGTGCTTATGGACATGGTTTAGCAGCGGACTTGGCAGTTAATGGTTGGATGCCGTGATCTTTAAGGTGTTTTCCAACCTAAATGATTCTATGACTCTTGTCATAATGTCAGGTTTTTTAGCTGAGAGAAAATAAAGAAGAAGAAAAAAGAGAGGGGGGAGGAAGAAGAAAAATGTTGGTTGCTTCAGCATCTGCAAGAACAAAACTGCCATAAATGTAATACTGCTGTTAAAAAGTCTGGGGAAACTTTCTATAGGAATGACAAGACACACAGAAATCACAAAGTCAAGAAGTTTAAGAATGTCCTGGCTGAAAAATATCCCATCCTTGACTGAGACAAAATAATACTGCATTTTTTCTCAGTCCAAATTGTGTAAACTGAAAACATCTTCATTAAAAGTGGCTTAACCTACAAGGTATAATCTTATACTGTAATAAACTAGGAATTTACTCATGGCCAATTATCCCATATCAGCTGGGGGCAGGTTGAGGGGGGGAGGATGAAATTCCCAGCTGAATATCAGCAATTTCTTAAATAGCTGAAACCCATTTGCTTGTTATAGTCTAAATATCATTTAATTATCATAACAGTACAAAACATGTGGCAGTTACTGACCAAAATCTCCAATTTAATTCTCTGCAGTCCAAATATGCCAGGTATAAAACAAGAAGTGAATTTGACTTCTGAAAGGTACTATATATGCAACTCTCCGCCCAGGATCCTAATGATTTTTGAGAGCTTCTGTGAGGAATGACTTGAATAAAAGTATAAGGATTCAGTACTTTGAAGAAACAAGCCTACTTTAAAAGGTAAATTCTGTGTGCCTTGCATATGAAGAAGTCCTCTAGACAAGTTTCAAATGAGCCCTGCTGTTACTGCATCCACACTGCTCTATTCACAGTACAGAAAAAAGAAATGTAAACATGAAAGATCTTTAGAAAGTGTACTTCCTTAGAGATTTTTTCTTCTTTATATTTCAGCTTGTTCCCTTTCCACTAAGCTTGTTTTTTTGTTTTCTTTGCTGAAAAGAAGTTTAAGCCTGATTGCTTCAAAGAATGCCAATAATCACATACCGCTATCCACAATACCTTACAGGAAGCCCTAGTGTATGTAACTGCATTACCTTTTCCAACGTTTTAGATCAGAATAGCATGAAACTGCCGTTTCTCATGTCACAGAGGTTAGTTCTCTTTTAAGTTTGTATGAAACAGCTAGTAAAAAGTAACTATTACCTGAATCCAAACACACAAAATAATCCTAAGTGGCTAGCATTTTACTGATAGTCTGTGAGACATGATTGTGTAATTTATCGAATCCAACCACTAAATGATAACATGAGCTGGAACTGTGTGAACAATTCTTTTCAGAGCCACATGTCTGCAAATCATCTGAAAATTGCAAGCACAGTGTATGTGTGTGTGGAACCTCAACAAAACAACAAAAACCCCCTCCCAAAATAAACAAGTAGTTGTTTTGAAAATTGAATTAAAAATAATACTGCTCCACCCAACTGAAGTGACTTCCACTCTTCCCTTCAAATGCTTATGTGTGAACCTACCAGGGCATATTTCAAAGAAATTACATGTGTAGCCACAGATAGAATAGTTACAAGTCACAGAAGGTGAGAGTTCTTTGTATGCTGTTAATAGGCAAGATCAAGATGACAGGACAAAATAGGGTAAATAAAGATACAGGAACATACACGGAGAGATCCAATCCTATAACCTCCCCAAAGATTCCAGAACACAGACATTATTTACACGACTTGTCATAGAAAATAATTTGCTTTTTGCTGGTAGTAGTGATTTTTTCCCCCCAGAAAGCAATACATAAGCCTTTACTCAAAGCTGAATAAAACCTACTTAACAATTAGAGTTACTAGTACCCCGTGAAAGTCAAATCAGACATAATAAAAGCAGATATAACTTACATGAATGGTCATGCTGAAGCTTCACACCAAGATATTGTATCTCAAAGTGATGAGCAAGGTGACCTAACAAGAGTTTTGTACAAAGGGCTTGAATCACTGTTGCTCACCCCTAGTTAAGTGAAAATCTGTCACAAAACATTAGATTTATGCTGGTTCTGCTTGAACCTATGCAAATGCAAACAATGACACAAACAGTGACACACCAGCAGATCTGACCTTTCATTAACATCAAACCCAAACATGATGAGAGGCTCCACAGATCATCACTGCCCGTTCCTGGAATGGCTGTTTGCATTCAGGACCCTGCAGGATAACCAAGGATCCAGACACACACTTTATAGTCTTTAAAGCTTCGTTGCTTTTTCCAGCTACTTCAGCTTACTTAATAGAAGATGCTACTTCTTCTTCAAGGTTCTGCTTTTCTTATATCCTTAGATGCCAGCCACGCCAATATTATTCTTGTCAGGCAACAGCCACAGCACACAACATATCCCTATTTAACTTTCTTCCCCTTCCCTGTATTTCTGAGAAACAGATGGCTAGCTGGGCCTGTGGATGACGTCTTGCACCTGAAGAATCCTCTCAGCAAATTACACAGCTACAGCTGTCACCGCAGAGGCAGCTGTTGGGAACTGCAAATCAGGTTGCAAGAGGTTGCAAGATCCTCCTACCTAATCTTAGCTACACATCATTTACAACTCTTCTACAAAATACCAAATCAAAGCAAGATGCATGTCTCTTACAAGCCGTTTACAGCAGGCAGGTAGGCATCAATTATACGAAGCCATCGTTTACATCCAATTCTTTCTGTCAGCTAGGTTTGCATTGCTGTTGACTCTGGTTCTGAAGCAGTCTACTTTAACGATTATTCAAAGGTAGGTACCAAGCACTGTTACCTATGCATTTGCCTTGCAACTTGTTACTTCAAATTGCTAGATCACGCTATGGGCAGACAGAAAGAGCGTTGAACACTACTGAGTAATAAGGTCTTTGTAGTCCAGGAGTGTCCCTTAGAGCATTCTTTGAGGTGACAAGCCTACGTGGCTTTGATGCACCCATCCGTTCAGAATGCTCTTGACTGACTGATCTCCCTGGGGTCATACACAGCACAGTGCACAACAGCACTGTCACTACTCAACACCACTTCCATTACTGAATTTACATCCCAAAGGTTCTTCAGTTCACAACAAAGTTAGAATAACAACAAGAAAAATGGTGGAGCAGCTGACTTAAATAAACATCTAAACCTCAACTTTTCCAATTTAAAAACATTCTGAACTAGAGCTGCCTGTCTATACTCTCAGTACCTGCCAATTGCCCTTTCAAGTAAAATCCACAATGCTGATTATTCTTTGGGACAAAGATTATCAGTCTTTGTTCCTGATCTCAAAGCATGTCCACAGTGTGGAACAGGGTCTCAGTTTAGCTCACTCCAGTGTGAAAAGCTGATCACAAAAATCACAGCAATCTTGATTACCTGCCTCTAATAAGAGGGGGATTTAAAATAAACTATTTATTTTGTGACATTTCTTGGTGGAAGGTAAACAATGGAAAATATTGAGCACAACTTTTAGTAGGATCTGTACCAAGAGGGCAAGGGGTAACTGTTTTAAACTAAATTAGATTTAAATTAGAAATTAGGGAGAAATTCTTTGCTGTCAAGGTGGTGAGACACTGGCAGAGGCTGCCTACAGCAGCTGTGGGTGCCCCATCCCAGACAGTGCTCAAGGCCAGGCTGGAGGGGGCTGGGGGTAACCTGGGCGGGTGGGGGGTGTCCCTGCAGAGGGTTGGAGCTGGGTGGTCTTTAAGGTCCCTTTCCAACCCAAACCATTCTATGATTTTATGAATTCCCATTGCACATACAATCATTCTTCCATCTTAACACAGTCATGGCTATTCGAGAAAACAAAATGTTATGCTTGTACATGTGAAATGCACAAGAAATATTTAAAATTCAGTTTCCATTAGCTCATTTGAATTATTTGAGTTGCTCAGATTTTATTCAAGTTAGACTCCTCTTACTGGCAACAGAAACAATGCCATGTGACTTATTATTTTAGATTCCTGCATCTAATCAGTGCAGCTGGAAAAGTGAATATTGAATTAACAATTGATCATTAATTCATGACAAATGGTGCTGAATAAATCCACAGAGAAAACAACTGTGAACACTCACTCTTCTGGCAAGTGAACACTCACACTTCTATCCATCAGCGGGTAAGGCCAAAATCTGCCTTATAAATTTCAGACTGCACATTCAGCTCTAAGTTGCAGATTAATACTGATGAAGTTGAATTTCATTTTGACACTTCATTTTCAGTGGGATGGTCTGAGAAAGTGTCTTGTAGTTTCCAGCACACAGATCTCAAGAGATCTTTTAAACATGGAGTACCTGATGCTACACAAGGGAACAAACTATATTTTCAGTTCACTTAATTCCATCAGCTTTGATTAACATTTCAGGATATTGCTCCTTCCCGTCTGAACAGGCACGCCTTAGTACTGCTGTATGTGTGCTTAGCTCTCCGGCTGAAAACCACTCCTGCCCGCCTTTGCGATGTCTGAGATGGCCCTAAACACTCATCCCTGCTCCTCTAAATGGTTGTTATTTTGCCTTCAATTTGCAAATTTAAATCACATTACAATTTTAAATTCTTATGCTACTTAAACTTATTTTAATAAAATTCATTGGAAAACAAACAGTAGAGAAGAGAAATCAGAGGGGGCAGCTGCCTCCACCCACACAGTAGCAACAGGGAGCTTAGGACTGACACAGGGTGCTAACTTCATCAGCTAGAAAAGCTGCAGTTAGCAAAGAACATTGAAGTGGACCTTTAATGCTATACCAAAATAAGTATTATAGCCCTTTTCTAGTTAGGTGACATTTATTCCTGATTAAAAGGATCCACATGGGAAATTATACACAGGACTGTAACAGTAAAGCTACAGTGATACAGCTATATTGGTAAATCACTTAATTTAGACAAGCTGTACATTTTTTCTCCATATATTATTCCCCTAAAATCAATGTATTATCAAATTTGCTTCAAGGGAGAGGTAACTAGATTAACTGGCAATCGAAGAGACTAGCTAAGCTAAAACACTACAAGCATGGTACACTTTGCCAAAAAGGAGATATCTAGGGAACTTTTCCTCCAAAGTAGTTCTGAAACAGCACATCCTATTACTACAACACAGAGAGAGCTTGGTGAAGGAAAAAAGAAGTGAACACACAGTTGTAGACACAGACAAAAAAAGATATCTGGAATCCATCATTCTCCTCCTAATTGACAGCTAGTTAAAGCCAAATGCTCTCTGATCCAGTTACATTTGTAGGTTTTGGATGTCTTTATTGGCAGAAGACCTACAAACACCAGCCGGTCATAATTAGAAGTATGTGAACTGGATGAAATTCAGTTTGCCATTAACTTTCAGACACTTGCATTCAGCTAGCGTAATGGCTTAGTGACTTAATCATGTATCCCACAGCATGGAGCTGCGGAATTACATCCTTTCTTAAACCATCAAGGCATTCTACATTAAAGAGATATTCAAGTGTCTGGGCTTTAGTCTGCACTCAAGGGAAAAAAAACAAAGCAAAGACACTGGAGCTTTCTCAAAGCTATACCAGTAAACCATAAAAGCTGTGGGTGAAGGAATGTTCCTGTTTGGTGAAATCTGTAACTCAGATACCCAATAAACATTACCTCAGAGGATATGCATCAATTAGGTCAAACTGGCAACAGTGATGTCAAGCCCTAAGATCATTAGAGAGTGCAGAGGTTTGCAACTGGCTCAACCTCTTTGCTCAGTCCTTAGCTAAGAGGTAACATGAGGCTCCCTTACACTGCACATCATCACAGAAACCACCATTGCTCGTCCTATTAATTCAGACTGTAACAAGTGCAATATTGCCCTCAAACATGTTATTTTCCTGGTGTATCGCCCAAGGGGAAAACAGCTATTTACCCATCCTCTGACTCTCGCTTTTCTGTAAGAGTGAGTCTGAAACTTCTGCACCTTGAGGAAAACTGACGACTCTAGTAGAGGACAAAAAGAATAAACCTTCTGTATACAAATGCATTGTGTCCTTACAAATGGCAGCAGCTAACTTCTCTGGGGTTTTTTTTTGTTTGTTTGGGTTTTTTTTTTAAAACACAAACTGAGCAAAGGATTCCTAGCTCAATCCAGTTTAACCCATTTTCTTTAAAAAAAGGAAAAAAAAAATTCAGAGTGAGTTGAATTTCAGGGCTCCTAGGCAATAGGCAGCTCTGCATTGTTGTGGCAGCTTCACCCCTCCCCTCCCAATGGCACATCGACACTGTTGACCACAGCTTTCAAACAACTGATGCAGAGCCGACTGTTGCAGATTCTGTCCTTGAGTTCATACATGAGCTGTTGGGAGTGTTTTAATTCAGATAGTCTTATTCCCTCTCAGAAATAAAAAAAAAAAAGTGAAATATAATACAACTGCAGCTAAGATGGCTACACTCATGAAAGCCACCTACCATGTATTCTGAATAGAACAGTCTTCAAACCAAATCTTGCTCTCATATACACATTCTGAAAAAGCTTTACTGAAACGGTAAATGGGGGCATTGGTGCAAAACTCCAAAGGAGGTTAGACACTGATGCTCACTTAGGTAAGAACTGCATGGACATACCTGGAAGGAAGGATGCAACTCTTTACTTAAAGATCATAATCCAATATAAAAGACATCACAGAACACTACTTGTATTGGTAATTTGTGTTACTCTAACTGTTGAAAATCAGGAAATCACACTGCTTCTATACATTGCCACTGCACAAGTGCAAATTCACAAGCATGTACAGGCCTAAAATATGACTTGCTGGGAAAAAATATAATTACTTACCAATCATTTAACAATAAGTTTTATGTTAATTGTTATGACTGAGTAACAAATTTTTATTACTACATCTTGATAAAGCTGAAAACAAGCCACAGAATTAAAATATAGAATTTCACAATTCTAATGCAGTTTAAGGATTGGCGGGGGTGGACGGGGGGACGGGGACATAGATATTCCAGAATATGACTGTATTTCTCCCCAGTAGGATTACCATTGTACTCACTCTATAGTCAGAGTCTTACTGACTTCAGCAGGAGGACTGCACAAACATTGACTGCTTCTGAAAAGTCAATGCTGTTTATTTACAGAGTTTTCTGCACTGGGTACCTGAGAGATTTGCACATGAAGGGAAGCTGCATCTGCCTACTTTTCTATACTGTATTGAAAGAAAACATCAGAGCGCGCTCCTGTAGAAAGGGAGGTAAGGGAAATGAAACCAAATAAGACATAAACCAAAGTCACTGGCTTCAAAAACCAGAGACTTGCTAAGGGGTTAAGCATAGCGCAGTTCTCACTATACAAGGTATCACTGTGTGCAGCTGCAGCTACATCAGCAGCTAACACTGCACAGCAGCGATGGATCTGTAGAGTGGGACAGCTAGTGACGTGCACCTAACAGTTGCGCTGCACACCTCTTGAGTCTGATTGAATGGATTGAGAATCCACTTGCAGCTGGAACACTTCCAGCACATTTCTGGAGGCCTCTCACACATGCTGGGCTCAGCTCCCTCCAAGGGCAAATAGTATTTTCTCTTCTGGACTTGTGCTAGTGGCTTATCTGCCCCCAAGTTCCAGAAAGCTGCCCAGAGAAATTGCACAATTGCAGTTTGTGTTTAGGTTTGTAGAAATACACAAATAATATCTGCTTATAGTAGAACAACTAAAGAGACATGAAGGGAGAGTATTAAACAAGTATGCAATCATTTCAGGTAAAAATTTATACTGTATTAAGTTTAGTGAACATTAACAAAGATGAGTGAATACTCTAAGGAAGCACACAAATACCAGCAGCAAGGTAGCACAAATTACTGTTTCCTGACCTCAAGAACTAACCATATTTGCTTGTAGGAATGTTAGGTTATAATTCTCCACAAGCTGCTGGAGATGGACACATTTTGTATTCCACCTGCCTGATTCACAATGATAGATTATATATTCTGCTTTCTGTGAGAAATGAGAACATTTTATGATGAAAGTTAGCTGATCCCACCACTGTATTTAGTAAAAAAATACTTTAAAGAAGCATAGAAGCAACAAAGACAAATCACATGGAGGCATCATGATCTAATGAGCTGGGCACTGGCATGTTCCTGGAGATCTGAATTCTTTTCTTGATTAAACAGTAGGAGTGGACTGTTTTGCAAATATTTGATTTTCAAGCTTCTAATTACAGTGGCTGAGTCTTTTCTCCCGAGAAAACAGGTGTTGACACAAGATCTGACAGATCCTAGCAACTGGCATTTGCTAGTCCCTTTCTCGGTTTTATAAACACACATGGAAAAAAGGAAAATGTATGATCTAACCTAAGAGACAAATATTTGGGCTGTGCATCAAGAATTTTTTTAATCTGTGTTTGCATGGGGAGCATTCATAACCTGGTTCAGTTCTTCCAAAGACAGAAATTTCAGTATGCCCCATTTTGAAATGGCATTATCCTGGCCAAGAAAACCTTTGCAAATAGGTTAGTTAATAGGAAGTAATTAAATACATCCACAATGCTACCTATTGCACGTTGGTTTGCCGCACTGCCTACATGGAGGTAATTACAGCCTCCCTGCCTTCACTTCAAAATCTCTTGGTTTTGTGGGTTTTATTCATTGTCCCTAATGTTTAAATGTAGGGGTTTGTCTGAATTACCATTTTATTGTAGTATTAAACTTGTGTTGAGACACATTAATAACATTGTGTTATCACACGTCAGTCAGTTTAATCATAAATATATATAACCACAGTATTTAGTTTATTTCTGTATTGTGTCCCCATCCCTACCCCTGCTCAAAACAAAATATTTGCTTATCCACTGTAACTATTGTAGTCTATCAGCTAAATACATGCATTCTTTGATTACTAATTTGGAAATGCACAGTACTTACCCATTGTAGAAGCCTATTGTCTATATTCCTACTGAGATGTTTTTGAAAGTGCATTTTTGGCACAAAGCACTAAAAGCTCTATGGGCTGGCGAGTGTATACACACACTAAATCCATCCTTTTTTCATACTTCTGCCATGACAACATCAAAATCAGCTAATTATGTTCTACACTACTAAAATACTCAATGGCTGATGAACCTGCTCTGCCTTTTTTTTTCCAACATTGAAATATTATTATCCATTGCCCCTCCATTCCCCTCATTAGATCAAGATGACTATATCAATATAATCTAGATGCTTTGATATCCTCAAATGAAAGCAGATAGCTCTTGACATCAGTGCCTCATGTCTGTGTCACACAACTCAATCTTAAACAGAGGTAGCCCATCCAGCATGTCCGCTCTGCAGCTGAAGGACCAGCTCAGATGGAGGCCGTGCTGTCGCTGTTATGTAGCCTGAGGGATCTGGGCTCACATCCTTGTAGATATTTCTTGAAACTAGCTATTTCACAGCTACCCGAAGGAGTCTTAAATGGCACTGAGCCATATGGCATGTGTATTAAAGAAGGGGTTTTCTCATCTTCAAACCTATTCTCTTTTATATTGAATTCCTTGCTATGTAAATAAGAAATCAGTTCAAGGTCTGTTAGATTATTTGTTACTTCCGCATCATTCAAAGGCATGCAAAACTCAGAGATAAATTCAGCCAGAAGGGTCTTTTGAAAATGCCTGGTCTGACCTGTCACGTAGCACAGAATCCAAAGTACAAGGGCATAGAAGTGTATGTCTTTACAACAGGGATGGATCCAGATGATTCGGATGGCACAAAACGCATCCTGTTTTTAGTGCTGCCAAGTGATATAAGTTACACACAATTATTCAGGTCCCTGTGGTGCCTTAGCAGGGATGATCTTCCTGAGTTTTACAGAATTTAAGCCTTTACAGAGGCAGGTGTTATATCATGTGTTTTGTTTACTCTTCTGCGCATTTCAAGTTGCTAAACTTTGTCCAGCCCGCCATCTTCAGTAATGCGGAACACCACAGTCCTAAGTTTTCTAAAATGTAGTGCACAATAGGTAGTCACCAAAGCTTGAGCCCATGAAGTAGACATCATCCCAACAAACGGAATATACCCATGCTGTAGAAAAAAAAATAATAATCCCTGCAAAGTCCAATAATCAGAAAATAGCAGAAGAAAAGGTATGGCAATCCTAATCTGGTAGTCAGTTTGCACTAACCATAGAACTATAACATAAAAAGAGGATGTGCTCAGGAACATGCTTGCAATGTCCAGGCATTGGTCCATCTCTTTGTATCCCATCTCCATCTCCTTTTATTATCTACTTCCAGCCATGTGATTTCTCAGCCTCTTCTTAAATTAGTCAAATGATAAACTGAACCTAAACTTCCCATCCAATCCCAGGAATATTTCTAACCCATTTAAAAAATTTGCTCAGTATTTCTGTATCCCTTGAAGCTCTGACACCAGAACAAGGCACAAAAATTCTAGTGACAATCTTGGTAAGGCTGTACCCAGAAGACCACTTTCCAACTTACATTTTAAATACTTTCTCCATTTATTTGAAAGATCTCTTCTCCTTTCAGACACAGCACTACTTAGAGCTCATGTTTAAGGTCTTTTTTATGGCAGCCCTCTGAACCTCACTTAAGTATGCTCAAAAACTTCAGCTTCATGGAGTCTACACTTATTGTTCCCACACAAGTTGCCTTGCATTGGTTTTGTTGAAAATAACCCTTCGCAACTGTGACCAACTGACTAACGTGCTTGGATAACTCAATACAAACTATATGTCTTCTCTTTTGTTACTACTCCACCAATAGCTGCAAAGCCTGTAAGATTTGCAAAAAAATTACATTGGCAATTAAAATCACTGATGATAATACTAAATGTTATGACAACTCAGTCTCCTACTGGCCCTACAAAAAGAGTATTGCTCACTGGTCTCTCTTCTCTTCACAACTATCTTTTGAGCTCTACCGATGACTTAATTTTAAAAAGACACCCAGCTAAATCCAAGCTTTTAAATCAAAATGTCATGCAGTATTAAGTTCTGAAGTTCAAGCACATGATGTCACTTAATTTGCCTTTATCAACCTGCCCATTATCCACTAATTAAAAAAAAAAAAAAAGAAAAAAAAAAGATATACTAAGTGTCTGTCTGACAAGGTCTTAATTTTCAAATAACTATGCTAGTATTAAACTTCTAGCTGCCAAGCCTTGCCGATGAACTCCTGAATTAAGTTTTTTGTTATTTTACACAGGATCAATATCAGGACAATTTGCCTATAGCTGCCTGGTCATTGTTCTTTACCTCTTCTAAGAAAGAAACAATACACACATTTTCTCAAATTCTGTGACATTTCTTTGGTTCCCAACATTGTTTTAGTAGTGATTTGGAAAGCTTCTCATCTTTTTAAAACACTTCTTAGATATGAACTTTATTACATTTTTTCCACATTCTTGTTATATATGACAGACCTTCTCTTTCAGCTATAGCCACAATATACAGAATGGATGCCTCTATCTGCTTCATCCCAAACACTGAGCAGACATATCAAATTAGCGTCTTGCCTTTTTGGTTCTTTGTTGTTTATGATGTTCTGACAGCCACCCTTATTTGAAGCAATGGTATTTAATAAAGGGCTGGTTCGCTATTTCATTGCTTTCTAGTAGTGGATACTGTCTAACAATGGCAAGATAAAATGGCATCAAAGCTGGTACCACCAAATCTATGGTGAAAAAAAACCCCACACAAATTAATTAATTTTGGAGCTAAAACACAGTAACCACACTAATTTCTGCATTCCATGGAATTCCCCCTCTCAAGAAAGGAAGCACACTGAATATCTGAGACCTGCCAAGATCACCTCAGCTCACCTGTGAAAAAGTCACACTTGTGACACGCAGGAATGAACAGATAATCAATGACAAAGCTGACACTCTTCAAGAGAGGGAGGCTATTTGCCCTGATAACAGACTGAAGGAGAAAGACAAAGTGGTGTCTAGAGACAGAGAAGAGGAAAAGAATTACACCTCTACTAACACGGTAATAATGAGTTTATATATATTAAGGAATTGCAAACTTCTCAGATGCATGAAGCAACTACATCTAGGAATATTTTAAAACATAACAGGCATGGATAATCAACAGGATAAAGAGTCCCCTTTGTAACAAAGCTCTACACCTTCTTCTACAAATGCACAAACAACTTCAGACTATAAGGAGGAAACAAAACTGCTCTTGGTCTCTCCAGAGACGTTGTTCATGTTTTGGCACACACCTGAAAGGAAAGCACTACCCTCACAGTCACCTTGACACAGAATATCTGGTTCTCAAGTTCGTACTACTGCTCTTCCTCTGAGCAATCTTTCTGCATAGCAGGAAAAATATCTAAACTTTGCAGTTTGGTTTCTCTGGGAGAATAAAGTTAGTGACACAGAGGCTGCAAATACTCTTGTACACAAAAAACTCCCAAACAATCCCATCTTTGGGTTTTGCAGCTCACATTCAGCTCTTAGTTCTCAAGGAGCAACTCCAGACCCAGGACACTTAATTTGACTTGGGGCAAAGAGTCTTTTGACTAACTTTTTTTATCCAGAATCTTGTATAACTTACATATATCTTGATTAATATATTAATCAAGATATTGTTAATGGATTCTTTCTAGCAGGACTACAAAATTACCAGTACACCATTAAAAAGAAACTAAAAAAGTCTGTGTAGCAGCATTGCTTGGCAACACCTTCTGTGTCACAAGTCTGAGACTGTCAGTACTCCACCACCCCACATCACTCAGGCAAGCTCTCTGTGTCACAGGGCTGAGCTCTTTTGTCACACACAAAAAAACAAAGAGGTTTTATCAGAGGGGTCTAAGTAACAAGTGATGTTAATGATTTTTAAATAAAACAAAAATAGAAAGTTTTGACTATTTTGCACTGGTATATTTGCAACAGCCACTGCTGTTTTGTAAAACTAATAAAATATAAAACCAACTGAAAATTCCAGAACCAAAATTACAAAATTAAAAAAGTAAAAATTAAGCTATATTTTATCCCAGAAGTTAAGATTTCTGAGGAATTCCAACAACATATTCCACTGTTTGAAAATGGAATTGTTTCTGAACTATCAAAACCCCCACAAAACACAAATCCTGAATTTCAGCCAGCTTCAGTAAACAGTTTATCAACACTCATTACTCACAGTCAGTGTACCACTGCACACAGCCTTAACATATGCTGCCTGACACCCAGCCTCCCAGGAAAAAGAGTGACTGCTCTGAAGATATGGTTACTTAAGCCTGAGAGCTAAGAGACATAAAGGAGATGAATCTGTAATTATAGCCCAGTTACTATGCAAATACTTCAGCACACTATCTTGGTAAGAAATCTAGGTCTTCCCTTTCAGAACAGTTTCGTTATTAGAAACGATTACTGCCTTTATTCCACCACTGTGATATTTCACGCATCTTATATAGCACAGATAAGGAGCAAAGAAGAACAAACAGCTTTTACCTCTGCAGTCCTCACTGGCAGCACCAAAAATCGCAGCCCTGAAAAGACCAGAGATGAGAAATACCCAGGGATTTTAAATCTGTGGTTAGAAGAAAGGATGAATAATAAGTTGCATCTCATATCTTAAGACTGCAGATATTTTTAAGGAGTTTATAAGACTGTACACAGCTGAACCCTGTGCAAAGGCCAGCCACACTGTGATTCCTTGTGTCACGCAGGTGGCGAGTCTATAATGGATCATTAACATGTTGTCCTGGCTGTGAACAGGTTTTTTTCAGTCTGTTTTCTTCTGCTGGTATTCTTGACCATGCTTGTGTGGTACAGTTAAGACAGGAATTTGACTGAGAGGTGCCTATTAAAACGGGTGGTGCTGTATGAAGACTGCTCGCCATTCTAGCCCCAGTAAGCACGGCAGTGGGGAGTAGGCAGCAAGAGTCGCCAGCAATGCACTGACACAGACTTTGCTGTTGTGCACAATTATTGCTGACAGGCACCAAGGCTGACACTGGATGTGCTAGGACGAATGCTATGCAGACACGACTAGGGTAAGCATACTGTACTGGATAAGCACATCAGACCTAGCTATGCATAGCATGGTTTTATCTGTAGCGTAGGCAAGCTGCTTTAAAGCAGCTTGGCTGAAACATAATTCAGAAAGGAGAAAAATCCACAGGCAAAGACTTGCCATTGAAAATGTCCTGCACCTTAGCCACAACTTCATTATCTCACATTCACTGGACTACTTCAAACATCCAACGTGTTATTCACAGCCACACAGTTTTCACAGAATCAGCAAAGGAAGAAAAAGAGATGCTTAAAAAGAACTTTCTGCTCAAGAAAGTGAAAAAAACAAGCTGTCCTGTGCACTTCATCTAGTCCCTCACATTTATTAAGGGTAAAATAATTTCTCTTTCCTCACATAAATGGAGCAGAAACTGTATCTCTCCCCAGAGCTCCAGAAGTCACAAGGGCAGGCTAGATTAGGGCTGATTAGAGGACTGATGCAACCTTCTCTGAGGCATTACTTCATGAAGTGGTGAGTTAGCAATACGATTTTTTGCAAAATATTTAGTTTGCACCTTCTGTCAAGCAAAGAAAAGCAGTAATTGTGAGCAGATCTGTTTTGCTTTTAATGTGCTGCTGCCTCATCTTTAGATGTAAGCACCACGTCAGGCAATTCATTAATTACACCTCATCCTCCAAATGAACACTATGGTTGATGATTAAAGATTGCAGCAATATTTTCAGAAAGAGTAACAGAGATATGGACAAAAAATGAGTAGTATCTGATATGTGGAAACAGATGTTTTTATGGAGTGCTAGATAAATTCACTGTAATTTTTTGCACTTCCTTGCTTGCTATCTTTTCTCATTTAAAGGACAGATCTGTATTAATTTCCAAACAGAGAGCATATTGTTCCACATGTTCTACAGCTCCTGAATCACACTAATTTGTATTACTACATTTTTAATTTTATGATTGATATGTTGGCTTTGCAAACTGACTGTCAGAATAATTCATATAGTATTAAAAAACCCAAGCATACAGTAGTTTTATTAATGCACCCTAAAAGAATAATGAAACCTTCAGCCTTGCTCTAATGAATTCTAGTGAAACACTTATGAATGATACTATTCATATATGCCTGTCCCTCAGGTGGGGAGGAGGGTAAGGGAAGGAAAAAGGAACAAAAAAAAGCAAAAATTTCTAGTGATAAAATGGAAACATTTTCTGAAATAACCTTCAGATATTAAGTCCTGGTAGGAGAAATGGCAGCTTCAAACATCCACTTATTTATTCCCCTGCACTGCAGGATTATGAAGGATTGTTGCGTTTCATTTAAAACCCCAGGCACAGCTGTTCCAGGCTCTCTAACAGCACCAAGGCAAGATCTATATACCTAAGGTCAAGTCCTGAAGCCCTAAATCAGCTTTTCAATGGATGTTTTGCTTCAGGGGCAAATACTGTTCTCAGCCCATATCCATGGCTCCAGAGACTCATCAGCACACTATGAGCATGATGCATGTGAGTACAGGAAGGTTTGAAGCCCGGTGTACAAGAAAAGTACACACAATGCACGTGTAGGATTTGCTTTCAGGTGGTCTAGCTGTGTATGACCAAGAGAGGAAAGGAATGAGATTAACTACCAACCGTTGTGAAGCTCCTTTTTATATTTCTGCCTAAGGATACTGTAGTACAACTTCTGATATTGCACTGCAAAACATCAGTACATTGCGACTGAAACACTTTTTCCCAAATATCTGAAGTTTAATAACTTTCACTAAGTCCAAGACAAAGTTAGAAAGCACATACCTAGATTCCTATCTACTGTTAGCACGTCAGGAAATATTATGCAGAAAGTGGAACGCTGTTATAGTGTCCAGGCTAAGTTGAAGGACAGACTTGATCAATAAAGTTACAAGAATAGACGGATGAGAATACCCCTTCTGAGGATACTTTGCTTCCGGCAGCCTGCACTCAACTTCAGAATAAAATCAAAATTCCACAAGAGATGCTTAAAGTGAGAAATGTTGTGTTTCAAAAACTCTCAACCCAAAACAAACACAAACCCCTCAGCCTCCTAGAGGTTACACTGAACTGGTAGATAACAGATCTGTAAATCCTGTTCGATGACTGTAGCAAAGGAAGGATTCAGCCAGCAGCTTTGAGAAGGTCTGATTTTTTGCAAGGTGTCTAAGCCCCATCCTATTCATGATGGTGTGGAACACAACCTTCAGCACCAAAGCACCACAGCCTTTCTTTTTTAACATTTATTTTCCTCTCAGGGGTAAGATGAGACAGTTTCATTCTCTTTGGAAGACAGTGAAGACCCTAAGAATGAGGAACTGCATTTTGGTTATCTGTTACATCCTAGTCTCCAGCAACTTGTTCCTTCAGGGACCTTTGGATTTCTGAGATGGAGAGCACACTAAGAACTAGAAGTGAAAACTGCCTGGAGGTTTTTTGGGCTCCCACACAGAAAACTCTCCAAGCTCTCAGAAGCTGACAGTGCTGGAAGGGAGCCGTAATAAAGCTGATGGGGCTCTGAGGAAACTTCCAAGCCAGGACTGACAAATTAGTCGACTGGACACAAAGAGAGGATGAGATTTCCTCCACCTAGCTTTATGCTTTACAAACATGCTGGGTGTATTGTGTTTTAAATTTTATTGTTTAGGTTCCGCACATTTGCAATATTCTTTCACTGGGTTGTTGACAACAAGGCACCTCTGCAACTCTGAAGGTTTCAGGCCACAAAGGGTAAGGCAAAAGAAAAATCTCTTTCTCAGGAACATCCTGAGATGAGATGAAACTTCCAGACCTGGTTCCAACCCTGATGTTTTTCTCCTCCCAAAAGAAACTGAATGGTGCAGTACACAAGAGTTCATCAGAGCAACTTGGCACAAAGGGTAGCTGATTGACTTCCCAGAAGACAACCAACACAGCTTTTTCTGGTGGCTGCAGTGGATGTGTGAGGGATGTGCTACTGCCCTAATCAATACAGGTTATGCCACCAGAGAGATTCTGACTATTCAACTTTTTCAGAGTCTACAGAGTTTCTTAAAAATCACATAAAACTACCCAACTGATCCAAATAGCTGAAATATTAGGAAACATGCATTCTAAAAGGAAAAGAGATAAACAGAAGAAAGAATAAATCACAGAGGTTGCATGCTGCAGAACACGTCCCTTTGGTGGGCAACGGTCTAGTTCAGGCACTTTGTGAGGGATGGGAAATTGCAGTACAGTTCTGTTTCATTTGTGTGGCACATAGGTGGAGGATGTGCTTTGGTGAAAATATCTTTGGTTTCATTCAGCTGTACTGTACATCTAGAGCAGGAAGCAGAATTTCCTGCTATACTGAAATCTTGTTTACTAGATGGCCCTAGTCTGTAAATCCTGGGCTTCTGACTAATATGCTGTATGACACTATGCAGGTCATTTTACTTTCCACTTTTACAATAGGCACAAAACATAAGAGATATCTCAACTTCATAACGTAAAACGTATAAGGAACAGAATTAAAGAAAGAACATTTCAGTAGCTGACTACTTTTCACCATCAGTGCTCTGAAACACAGCGTTTGGAGAAGGTAAAACATAAACATTTCAATATTTTGGGTAAAAAGTGGTGCATTCTTAAAGAAAAATACTTTGTGCTGAGTCCGTTCCACATTAAGCCACCTTCCCCTCTGCAGCACACCGCCTTGCAGAAATGGTTCATTAGGCTTCGTGATGTCTGTATTCTCCATGGGACAAACCCACAGTTTAAGATTATCCTTCTTGAAACAGTCCTTCCATCCAACATCTGGATACCACCATGCCACCCTAAGGAGCAACACGGTGCTGCACCATAGAAATGGGGGCAGGAAGCACACCTCCTAGCAGAGTACAGCCACTAGCTACAGCTCCTCTGGATCAGCATGCCACAATAAAGAAAACTAAATATTTTATGACAGTTCAATTAACTGAAATATTGCATGCAATTCAGACACAACAGGTCCAACACCCAGATCTATTTTTATTGTTAACATTTTGAAATACTTACCTGTGAAAACTCCATCTCTCTTTCTCTAAATGAACAACCATAATGGAAACTAAAAGCTGTCTGAATCCTTTAGTGACAAGTGAAGGATGCTGTTTCATTTTGTAGCTCCTGACTACCAAGGTAAAGCCAAATTTGCATTTGTAAATTATGGTGAATTGCTACTGATTCCAGGACTTAGACCTAAAAAAAGAAAAGTGTTTTCAAAGAAATCAGGAGAGAACTGAACAGACACTTGGAGTACATAGCAGCAATGCATTTCAGTGCAATTGACTGAAGACCAGCAAAGGTTTCCCCAGCACTAATTTCTATGATATTTCAGCTGCAAATGAGGAATAAGAAAAACATTAAGAAAAAAAAAAAAAAAAGAGGTGTTTAAAGGCAGCTTAAAACTTTACTCATTTTTTATGTCAGCCATGTGATAGCATGGATCCTCACCCAGTTTTGTCTGCTTTCTTCCAGTTGATAACACTACTCAGTTTCTCCCCACAAAGGAGGATTCACTACAATGCAAAGGCTTACTCTGCAAAAACTATAAATAAGAGGGGTTTGTGGGTTTTTTTGTTTGTTTGTTGGGTTTTTTTACTGTGCCATAGCATAAAAATTTACAAGGGAAAACTTATCATATTTCTCTGCTCTTAAGAGTACATGAGTATACAACACAGAAACAGATCATGAATGCTGTTTTAAGGGTGTGCCAGCCAAGGCTAAAGCCCTGAAATGAGAACCACATCCAGCAAAGTGCCAAGTTTCTCATAATATTAATGGCACATTAGGACATCGACTGTTTTTTTGCAAAAATGTGCAGAAAAATCCCAGCAATTACAAGAAAAGATCACTTGCTGCCCTTTCGGGGTGGGGGACAGAGGTGTTGGAACAACAATGAGGAATGGCTCGATTTTACTTGTAATTGCCCTGACTTACTTCATCAACATAAAAACACTTGGGCCATGTGTGACACAGTACTGCCAGATAGAGATGCGTTTACTGGCTCTTACAAAATCTTTTGTGACATTACTAGTAAGAATTATTCAAGACTATAATCCTGATCTATAAGACAAAGCCCAGCACAGATGAAACAAAACAGCAACAAAACCCACTCTGCAATGAAGCTGACAAGCAAGCCAAAGCCAGTGGCTCAAAAATCCTGGTACACAGCCCCTCATGTAAGTGACAGAAACGGGATGATGAGAGGCCACAGAAAGCGCAAGAAGGTACCAGTTACTGCTCTTGCCTGGAAAACATCTTACTCAGTGCAGCAAATCAACGGCTAGAAGCCCTTTCCAGCTCTCATGCATTTCTCTTCTGCTATGGAATAGGTCCTGCTTTAGCATAGTTAAGCAACAAGCTATACTGAGTCAATACCATACAGAAACTTTAAAACAGAGCTATGGCATGCTACAGATATATTTTTCTCATACCTTGCCAAGGCATCTGATGCATTCTGTATCCTCTACAAAAAACATTAGATGTCACTTTTCTTAATCTTTCAAAGAGTATCTGCATCATGACACAAAATTCCCAGTGGAAAAGAATTCCAAACCAGTAAAAAAACAAACCAGTTTATCTGGAAATATTAGCAGATATCGGCAAGAATAAAGCAGTCCTGCTTTTAACTCTTGTCTGTATTTACTAGTTCAGGAACCGGAAAAAAGTCCTGAAGGACATGTTGAGGTGCAACCATCAACAAGTATTAACTGTACAGAACTCTGAATTGTTTAAGAAACTACCTCAGTTTCTCATCAGAATATTTTTAGCAGCAAACCTTCCTAATATATATAAAAAAAAAAAAAAAACAACAAACCAACCCTTTCCAATGCTAACAGCCATATCCTTTCCGGATTTAGATCACCTGAACAACATGGGTTGCTTACCCATGTCTCAAGTATTAAGTGGTTACTGATAAGAGCTTTCCAACTGACATGCCTAGCCCTGTTCATAAAGTGAGCAATAAGTTTATTCTTCATCATCTATGCAATTGCTTCTTTATTACTGTCAAATAGCACTAGTCAATTTGTGGTTTTGTGGCAGGAGCGCTTTTCTATTAAAAAGGATTAGATGAACCACTTCCTGCACACCTCAGGCTAAATAACTGTAAAATAATCATAGTTTCTGTGAACATGGGTATGATTTAAAATGGTATTTTAGAGGTTCCAAATTTTACTAACAGTCTCTAGTGAATGCCATATGGTGTTTCAGACCTCACCTGAAACATGAACATACTCCTTCACATAGGTAGATACTAGCAGCCCCATACATTCACTTGAACCCTGCTGAAGAGCAGTACATATTCTCATTTTCTGTTTGTTTGTCCTTTTGTTGTCCTCAACAAAAGAGAAAGAAGATTCAGGCTGTTTTGGTAGACACACAATGTTTCTGAGTTCTAAAACCTGCCCCTGCCCCTGCCCCCCAGCCTTTCAGAAGGTACATAGTTTGAACCTATTGAATAATCTAGACCAGTTACTTCCCCCATCAGAACTCTGTTCAATAAAGTGATTTTCAGTAAATGCCTTTTGGTACTCCAGTAGTGCCAAACAAAAAGCTGATTAACATTTTTAAGAACTAACCAATGTGAAAGAGAACAAAAAAAATGTTTATAGAAATTTACATTCTAACTCCACTTATCTATTCACTGAAAAAGTGACAAGTGTCACCACATCACAGTATCTATAATGCGTGTACTGTATCTTTACACAACAACTCTTCTCTTTAACCACAAAAAGAACAAAGGAACAAAAAGATAAATGTAATATTAGTGCTGGGTTTATGTGCTGCAGCAGAAATAAGATGAATACACAACCATCGGGCTTGTCAAAGACATATTTGGGTAGTGGCAAACACACTTCAGAAAATGGGCTATAGTCTCTTGCCTGTCAGATGAAGTGCAAATACAAGTTCAGCATTAAAACAAAAAAAGAAAAATCCAAGATGAAAGTAAAAATGTGAAAAAAAAAAAAAAATCCAAAAACTCTGAACACTTCCAGGGAAATTCATTGCTTTCTAAAGAACAATCAGCCCCAAGCACTGGTGTCTATTTTGCAACACATTCAGACAGATCTAGTCTAGCAATAACATGCTACAAATACTTCCAGAGCTCTGCTAGCCCCATGCTTCTCAGTCTGGTGTGGGTTTTTGGGGGTTTTCTGAACATGCAAGTTTAAAGTTGATTCAGTTCTCCTCTGCAATCCCCTTTATTTTCAAAGGCTGTATAGCTGGATTTACAGTGATTGGTTATTGCAAGGAGAAGGAGAGGGAGCAGGGTGTAATCCTACAAGCTAGGAAAATTGCAAGAATAAATCTTGATGGAGACTTTTTCTTTTATTACATTTACTTTTAGAAGAACAGTATAAATAAAAGACTGCAAACAAGAATGAACCAGAAACCAAGAAACAGGAATAATCCTTTCCTCTGTTCCCTTCTTATTCGTGCTAAAGCTTTTTCTGTTTTTACTCTAGAAACACAGCGCCCAAAATCTATTAATATTCCTCGTTTTCCCTAGCTAACTGTCATTATTACAGAAAGTGAGAAATGGCTGTCAAGCTCAAAAGCAAAACCAAGCACATTCTAAATCCCCTACAGCCATGTTTGTTCCATATAAGGACATTGCTGCTATTATGGCAGTGAGCAGAGTAAATAATTTAAAAAAATAATTAAAAATGTTAATATTTAACAATCCCAAAGCATCCTGTTTTTTTCACACAGTTTGTTCTCCAAAGAGAAGTAAGGATCTTTTATTCCACGCAGTGCTTATCAACACCCAGGTCACAGGAGATGAGGAAATCTAGATCACATAACATGTATTGTATTAGCGGGAGAACACATTTAAACAAGACAAAAATTTATACCCAAATGGGAAGAACAGCACAGATTCATCAAAATTGAAGGTTGCACTCTGGAAGACATCTATATGCTTCCATCCTAAGCACTCAGAGGACAAAGCACAATCTGTCAGCGTTCAAAAACTTCACCCTTCTTGGCTCCAGAGAGCAACTAGGGTAGAAGAAATATGAAGATCTTATGAGAAGCAGACTTAAATACAGTCTGGAATTAGTTCACTAGTTCATATTCCAACTGTAGGGTCAGACTTTAATGATGAGGCCAATACAAGCCAGTAACTTCCAGTCATAATCACAAATTCAGTGCCGTGCAGACATGGCTAGAAATAAAACAGGCTATTTCACTACTCGCAGCTTTCTGGGAAATGTACTTTTAATCTGTGCAGCTGAAAGTCATTTCAAGCCATTTAGGGTTGACAGTTCTTAACGTAGCTCAGATTTAGGTTTGGTCAGATAGTAAAGTGATCCGAACACACAACTGAGGCTGGACCTCCAGTAATACTATTGTTTCACCTCCTTGACAGTTTTTGAAATGGACTGGCAACTAAAATGCAGAACACTCCTGAAAATCCGGTCCTCCTCTGCTTACCAAGCTGTAGTTAAACCTTCTGCTCCAAGACCCTTAAAGAAGCCCCTTTCCACTTCACCTTCCTCTATGTTCTTACTCAAGGCAGGACCTCCGCTGCTTTTACTGGGAACTGGCTTTTCTAAACATCGTGAGTTTGACCAGACCGTTGAGTCATCCTGCTATAATTGTTATAACGACAATTAAAAACTTTATTTCCTGTCATTTAAAAGTACACTAAAATTCAGCTTTAAGACAATAAACAACTGGTAAGAGTAGTAGTCCCAATGAAAAATTCCTTGTCTTTCCCTCTCTCTTACACCCCCCACCCCACCCCCAAGTAACCTCAGAGAAGCAGCATCTGCAAGGAGGGGAGGTAACATACTCCATTAAACAAAATGATGCAGCTAGGAGAAGCAGACAAGCTTTCAGACACCATTCAGACACACAGTTCCTTCAGGTTAAACTTCATAAAAAAGTAAAATAATTTTCAAAATATTGCAGAAGAATACTTATCTCCAGTGGCAGCAAATGTGGTTTTGAGCTTTACCACTGCTTATTAAAGCCTTAACATTCTGGTTTTGGAATGAACACAAGCTCTGCACAGCACTGAAGCAGAAGACTTCTCCATTTGCGCTTATGTGCTAGAAAGAGGATAGACTAACAAAAAAAAAAAAAAAAAAGTATCCCTGGTCTGTGCCATGAACACCCATTATGCACAGTGCAATACAAATATTTTCCCCTCCAGTATTTCAAAATATTTTCTTAGAAGTCACTGAATTCCTCCCAGGATGTTTTCATTTCAGTTTTTCTTAATGCCTAAAGAAATTGTATGTGGAAACATCTTCCCCAGATTCATACCTCAGCTTTTCACTATGGGCACCATCTCTCCAGTCACTTTTGCAAGACCCTTGTGAAAATCCTACACTGGATCTTACCTCTGCACTTGTTACTATCATCATTCTGCATTTACCATTGGTCTAGTGTGTGCAAAGACCCACTTGCTACCTTGGTCAGAAGAGCAAGGGGACAAAGGCTCTGCTCACTCCCTCATGAGACCCCTTACGCAGGCTTCACTCCTCAAGCAGGGAAGGGGCTGCTCTGCCCCTGCACCTGCAGGCTGAACCCCAGCAGGGCTCAGACCCAGCAAACTGTGGCAGCCTGAACGCTGGGATGGGGAAGAGGCTTGGTACTGAGACAAGCTTCAGAGGTGGAGGAAAGCCCCCGCTCTCCCAGGAAGCCACGAGGGGCTTGCAGACAGGCTGTGCTGGTGACACCCAGCAGGACAGGGGAAGTTGATGGACTACAAAGAAAGCCTGGAGGACATCCTGTCTTGACAGATCTGGAGTACATTTGCTTTTTAGCCTTTCATTTACCTTCTCTCTCACACAAAAATCTCTGTTTTCTCCTTCTAAAGAGTTACAATGAAACACAGTTAAAGAAATTACAAGTCTTTGGTCTTTTTTTGTATAATCCCTTTGAAAAACGGGAAGAGAAGTTCAAATGATCATTTGAAGGACATGAGGTCTAACCACACTACCCTTCTTCCCCCCAGGTTTCAGCACACTTTGAGGGTATGTTGGAAAGCAGGAAGCGTCTCTTACTATATTTTGTGATTTTGGGTGCAGCATTTCAACAGCTATTGCCGGTTTGCTTAAAGAAAGAACAAAGATGTTACTAAATTCTGATTTTCTCAGCTACCTGAGGCTCTGCTATGAAGTATTTGGTAAGCAACAATGGTACCATTTGTGGCATTCTTATCTCTAAGTTAGTACTGATAATTTCACATGATGTTAAAAGGGACCCTGACATACCAAAGGCTCTGTCTTTTAGGCAAAATATAAAAACTAGACCCTTCTGCTGTCAGGAACTACAAGCTGCTACACAACCCAGTAGTTACGGTCGGTGTCCTGGCCAAGTTCCATCCTGAGGACAGTCATGCTTTCTTCTCACTCCCCCCTAAATTTTCCTTCTTCTATGAAAGGAAGATTAGGCAGTAAAAATTCAACTTACAAACGCACCCTGTCCCAAAGACATGTGCCACAGCACTGGGCTTAGAAATTGCCATGACGTTTACACCATCCTGAATGCAGAAAAATAAAAAGCATGATATGCACAAATCATAAAATCCTTATTTGGACTCTTTATAGGACTAAAAATACCATATATATGGTACGATGAAGTATAACTACACAACTCCACTGAATAGACTGTATATAAATGTTGTAGCTAACTATTGAAAAAGACCTGTGACTGATTTCAACTGCATCTGCATATGCCACAACTGTGGTCTTGCAGACTGGCTGGACTTGCGTACATTAAATAAATACTTTTTGTGTATTTGGTAACATTCATAGAGCAGAGACATGAATGGCTTATAAGTAATTGAAAAGAAATAGTACTCTTCCAAAAATTACATTTAATATTTTAACATCAAAACCCAAAGAGCTCAAAAAAATAGCTAGCATACAGAATTAAAGAAATGTTAAAAATTATTGTCAAAAACTCATTCACTAAGCATTCGAAGTCATGCAGTTCTAAGAAGTGATTTTTAGGTCCTAGTGCATTTTGGCTTTAATGTTGATTATAGAATAACATAAATTTAAGAACAGCAGTAGTGGTAGCCTAGTGACCTGGTACTGCACTGTAGCAAAGAACTGTGAGGAGAATCCTATTGCTCTTTCTTTTAAAGCTACATTCAGTGAACTACCTAAGGGATAACAACAACTAACCAAAAATCACATCCTGGGTGATGTATGTGCTCAGGTGTGTTTTAATCCACATCACACTCCAAAGACTGCAATCAACTTCACACACACACAGAGGAACAAAAAACCCAACAAAGCCCCAGACAAACCTGTCTTCCCCAAAGCTTGGTAAGCACTCCTGCTTAATATGGTAAGCTGGATTAGACAATTAACTAGCTAAAAACAACTCTCCTCTTTCTTTAAACAGATCAGTTGACTAAAACCAGCTCATCCCACAGACACAGAGGTGATAGTGCCAGGACAAGGAAAGTGGCAGGAGCTAGGGGATAGGGACACCGCCAGCCCTTGGGGAAGCAGCTCAGACTTCTGTCAGTAACTGCAGATTCACAAAGACCTGAAACACAGAGCTCTTTGCTGAATTCACATGGCAAGTCACTTTATATGTGACTTGTGCTTTTCGGCAAAATCTTCAGGATTTGCTTTAGTCTTCTCTCAACATTGGCTCAGTAAAAGAAACCACTGTCTGATCACCCACTGGCACATCTGTAATAACGGTACATCTGACTGATACAGCTTTGCCAAGGAGATCTCGGTCTTAATTTGGGGAACTGAGCATCCTCTTTGCTGCATAATGTTTTTTATTCTGCCTTGAGCGTACAAATTAGTACTCTTGTACAACAGAATCATACCTTAACTTTATTACTTTACATCTCAAAGCCATTAAATTCCTTTCATACAACAGTCTAATTTTCCTTTTTATTGACCACGCCACCTAAAACTGTGTAAATGGCAAATTTCATTAGCACACTCTTGATTTTTCATAAAGTTCCCTAGTGAAAGTGTTAAATCTGATCAGGACTAAATCCAAGCAAGCTGAATTTCAGATGCAGCTTCCCCCATTATTGTGGATTGGAAGCCTGAGATTAACCAAAGCTAACATACTAAACCAAAGGCAATTGTTCAAATAAACTATACAGTGCACCGTACACCCAGGGCACCAAAATTTAAGGCAGGAAATGGCAAACACTAATAATGTACTGATTTGCAGTTGCTGCTGTGGGTTTCCCCCCCCCCCCAGTAAATAAATACAGGCTCCCACAAGTGAATATGCCTTTTCTCATATTTAGAGCATTCGTCTAGAGACTGACTGTAGAGATTTGTCTATCAATTGTTCACACTTGGTGCTGCCCTGAACTGATCACCCCTTTAATTAACCATGTTAAACTAGCTCCCTGAAGCTTCTGATGCTTCTGTCACTTGCCTGTGGGTTTCCCCTTCCCTACAAGCCTCAGTGCTTCCATTAAGTTTGCAGTGAGAAGAAACCAATAGAGGAAATGATGAAGGATATCCCTGGGCTCCATTTGAAAGACTGTTAAAGAAAGGCTTCACAGAAGAGAAAGGAAGAAAAAAAAAAAAAAAAGAAAAAAATAATAAAATAACACTCTTTCTTTGATGCCTAGGGAAAAGAAAACTGAAAGAATATATTTATTTTTGCTTTACTTAAAATGTCTTCTATAATAACAAAACAGAAAATTACCAAGCAATAGTACACCACCACAGAGAACATAGTGTATCCACCAGTCGTAATATTGTAGTTCCCTGACCTGTATTCATGGTTTGCTGTTTGAAAAAGTGATTATTAACATCATGCATGTGGGAAGAAGTTGGAAACAAAGAAAGGTTTACTCAGACTGTGGACAGATGGACTATATCCTTGTAGAATCTTCTAAAAAGTCTTGTCTATATATTAAGGATGCAGTGGCCACCTTAGAGATCTACAAAATTTTGTCAGGTCAATATTTGTGGCATCACCATTATCTCCTTTAATGAGTATTGTAAATGATGAAGTGTCAAACAATTAACACATTTCTCCTAGTCTTGCACTTAGGCTAACACATATTTCCCAAGAGTGGGAAAAATTTTATTTGGCTTACTTTCAATTTGTGCAACAAGGGTACAAATCTAGCCTCAAGAGCAGCAAGTCTGGTATATCATTACCGCTTCCTGCAGGTACAGATTTAAAAGTTATGAAAGCTTCTGCCTGAGCTCACAAAATTAATAATGATGAAACAAATATGACTGTTGGCAAATATGCATTTTGCAAAATGAGTTAAGTATTATAGCACATTAAAAAGCAACAGCAATGATATGAAAATAATCTTCCTCCTTGCCCTCCTCTGAACAAAGACAAATCACAAACCTTAATAACTCTAAGTGAATTTATATATATATCAGTAGTTAACACTTTATGCAGCCATCATCTTTTTTGAACAAACATATATATATATATATATTTTTTTTTTACCAGACATGATACAGGATAAGCAATATTTGGGTAATTTAGAGCTGAAACAGATAGCTATGATCTCTGAAAATTCAGTTGAAGTTTACTGGAACCATGTTCCCATTTCATGTGTACAACTCTGGATAAATCAGAAAGTAATTCAGCTCCCTCTAATAAAGTCTTCTTTTGTGCAACAAACGCAACTTGAAGCCAACTGCAACATCCCTGTTTTTCTCCTTGAAAAAAGAGCTTGGCCTGCCAGCAAATGCAAACTCAAATGCAACGTGCCAGATCTGAACAGCTGTATGTATCCCACTTCTCCTGAGGCTCCATCACATGCCACATGCCAGTCACCATAATTAGTGAGAGTTAGAATAAAAACTCACAGTACAGTTAGGAAATGTACAGCATTATACATAAATAAAAGATTACTGCTCCCCAGTGCTCTTGTCTCTTCTAATTCCTGTTTTTTCCTCCCCACAGACCAATAGCAGTGCTGAATTCTGATGAAGCAAAGTGTGGCTCAACCTCAGGCATTTTGTGAGGCAGAGAGCAATTAATTGGCGTTAAAGCAATATACAACAACACTTTTCTGTCAGGGAAACAGCCAACTAAACAGTTAAGTTTGACATTACCAACAAACTTAAACAACAGATTTAAAAGCTTGCTTTTTTTATCTTTCCCCAATGGGAAGTAACTGCTGCCCAATTCAAATAAAAGTGTGGCTTTAACTCTAACCTGCCACACAGTCCATGGAAACTGAAGGACAATAATGTGCCTAATATTAAATACACGCTTAAATTTTTGCTGAATAGAGCTTGGCTGAATTACAGATTGTGTGATAAGTCTTGACAGAAGAAAATACAGTAAAATTTTCATCTGTGGCTCTCCAGACTATAGAATGGAACAGGACCAGTTGCGTTGTACCCCCTTGCAAGAACTAATGAACTGCTTGTCTTCTGTTTCCTGGAAACAGACAGAAACAGAAAGGGGAAGTGATGAAGAGGAGATACAGATCCAAAATTCTACCCTTCCTCCCATCCTAGAGCCACCACCCACAGAAGGATTCTTGTTTTACCTTTGAGAAATTACTATAAAATTTGTGCTTCCTTATGCAGAGGGCAGGGATGGGCACACCTAGCAGAATGAAAGATGTTCAGCATTTTTCTGGTTTTATTTTCAAAAGATGCATGGTTGACAGAACACATGAGACACAGCAAGATGGACAGCGTGCCTAGATCTTTCAAGTTTACAACTGTCAAAATTGTTAAACTACGCTATTTTTAGCGAAATTATAATTTGGAACTGGCATGTTGATTCCACACAGTTGGAGCCTGCCTCAATGCCAGCGAACATACTTTGATTTATTGCTCTTTTATTCAGGTCAGGAACCATAACCTCAGGAGCAGGCAATTCATTGGTCTTAGTGCTGTAGACAAGAGGTGAATGTGGCCTTCAGAATTAAAACTGTTTATGCTATGAAGGAGAAGACAATCTTCAAAGTGCTGAAACAAGTTTTCTCTAATTAGTTATAACCAAATTTGACTGCAACCTACTGAAACAGACAACAGCATAGGAAAACAGAATTTTCAACATGTTTAAGGGAAACAAAATCTGGAAACTGGGAAAAAGCTTAAGTGTAAGAAAAAAAACCCAACCACACTCTTGAAGAGAAACATTAAAGAAAAAATTAAAAGCTGAGAGATGATTAATTTTAAGCATAAATCATTCCTTAGATAAATGGGGACTGACAGAATTTTAAGATGGTGCCACTGGAAATATCCTAAATATATTGAAATTAAGATAGAAAACAGTAAGCTTCTGTCAACAGCTAATTTCTCTCATCCATACAACCTTCACTTCAAATGTTACTTGTGCATTCTTTACGCTTTGATCAATAATGTAGCAGTACCTGAAGTACAAGCAGCAGCATCTGTACTCAAAGAAAAGAAAAAAAAGAAAAAAAAACCCAAACCCACCCTACTGAGTTGAGGGGGATACTAAGTAGTCCACTGGAGAACAGAAATGGTTCTCTAAATGCCCTTTCTCTAAATGACATTAAGGAAGTTGGCAGTTTCACAAAGAAAATTAGAAACGTAAGCATCCATTGCTCCCAACAAAACCAACACAGTTCATTCAAGTGTTCCTGATGACCTGTGTAATAACAGGAGGCATTTACTGCAGTGTGCTGAGTAAAAGAATTGTCTTGATTAGTGCTGCTAGGAGAGAACGAAAAGAAACTTGGTCTTTGTGGCAACCTGACAATTCACTAACAAGTCCTCTCAGACTCATGGTGGCTAAGTTTGAATAGCCTAATGTTATGAGAGGTGTCAAGGAGGAACATATAATATAATAAACCTTTAAACTTGGCACCATTCCTTTAAAGTGGAAACAATTAAGCATGATTTTAAGCAAAATAGCCAAGGGGAATGACAGAAATCAAACATTTTTGTTTCCAGATTAAGTAACATTAAGAGAAGAAAAACAAAAAACACAAAGAATAAAAAGGATTGGTTCTGCATTGCTAAACCATAAGGGACAAAAACCAGTGTTGGCATAACGTTTTTCATTAACTACAGCACAAGCAAAATGTACGTATCAGTGTTACACATCCTTTTCTTGCCTAAGGCTCTGATTAAGTTCCCCAAACTTCCTTTGCTCTACAGTTTTTAATGCACCACCACATATTTTTCTGCTATCACTGAACATGTCAGAGAAATATCTCTGCAGCACACTAAATCTAGGTTAAGAATCTTAGAGACAAAGAATTCTTTTTTCTTACTTGGGATATTAAAATGTCCACGGTAAAGGATTTTTTTTCTAGTCAACTATATCTGTATCTGTGAAATAACAATCTCAGTTTTGTTACAGCATCAGACACGAGTACCCAGGTGACCCAAAGTAATTATTATTTGATAGATAATGGCCACTGGAGAATTTTTCTTGCATAAGAAATTATCCTGATATGAATCTGATACAAGTGGCCTAGTCTCCTCCCATATAAATTCCTCTCAATTTCTGCTGTATACTATATGTGTTTAAGGGAATACAGTAGAGGAAAATGCAGTCTATGGGATTTTACAGAAGCACATAACAAAGAATGGTTCCTTAATTTTTCATCTCACTGCATCTCCAAACTGTAAAATATTTCCTTGACAGAATTCCCTTTCCTTTACAAAAGACCATAACACTTACAATCCATAATAACTGCTGTATTGTAACATCAGTCTTTCTGAAGGCAGGAAAACACTACTGACATAGACATTACTGACACAGACATCCAGACTATTAAGGGCTGAATAGTTAAAGGTATGCTTATCTGGATAGCAATGTACGTGCATTCAGGTGTTTATAACTTTTCCTTGAGTAGTTCTAAAAAGCACTTCCCTCCACTTTGTTCAGGATCCAAGCAGGAGAAGGGGAATATGTGTAACAGCATGCATTACAGCGTACACAGAAATAATAGAGCGCATATAGATACTACAGGTATAATAAGCCAACAAAAATTGTTAACTAATTTCCTTTGCAAGTATAATTCTAATTGTGTGTTGCACAGTGGAAATCGTGTCTACTTAAGCTCTCTCCAATCTTATAAATTTTTGGGAAGCAGGATAATACTTCAGTATCAATAAAACAAGACCAGCTGTTAACCTGGTGTAGGAAACGTCTTTAGCCACTAGCAAGTGAAATTTTCCCTGCAGCATGAAGGAATTTTTAACAGTTTCAGCACGATATTTTATGTGTATTTGACTCATACGCATACTCTCTTTGCAAAGACACATGCTCCCTAACAGAGGAAAAAACTGCATCTAAAGCTTTCTGATTCTCCTCCACAGGATATTACAGAAGAGTTGCAGAATCTGAATTTCTCATGTCCACATACAGATGGCTATGTTAGAGGAAAGAGAGCACACACATTTCTTCTATCATCTACCATATGCCACAAGGTTGTCTGGCACTCTAACAGCTGCAGCTCTACCAGCATCTAGGTGGGCATTTGGTGAATGATTCATGCTTAAAGGCGAAACTGATGGAAAAATAGGAAAGATGAACCTCAGCTGCTGAGTGCTCAAACACACTGAAATGCACTTCTGATTGTACCTTTTAACTAACATTTCTGCAAACACCTCAATAAACCAAGTATATAAGGCAGGTGAGAAAATCTGGTATTATTTTAGGCATACGTGGCCAAATCTGTTCTGATGACATTGGATTTACGTTGATATACAGATCAATGTAAGAATACTGAACTACACACTTCATTTTATATCTCAAACCTTGACTGACTTTTTCAGGCACTGTTAAAGTCTCATTTATGCACTGAGCTTAGCATGAAGCAAATAGATGTATAATTTGTGTACAGTGTCAAGCTTAGTGCCACTAAGATAGTGTCTTAGGCCAGAGGCACACGGGCATGTGGTCTCATCACACCTACTGGGGTAAAAAAAAAAGAAAAAAGAAAAAAAAAAAAAGAAGAAAAGAAAAAAAACCAAAATTTGTTTGTTTCAGTGAGGCTGTGTAGGATTGTGCCTCTCACCACAGATTCAAAGGATTAAGTACAACGGCATTTATGATGACCAAAAAGGAATACAGATATTTCATTGTTCAGCAGTGTCACAGTGAATTTTATACTATTAAATATATTATCCTTAAAAGAATAGCCTGAGGTATAGGCAACCCAATCAGTATTTAAGTGTGTGCTTAAGCGATTCATGTATAGTGCAAGTTAACATGTGGTCCAATATAACTGTTTTGATACCTAGGCCAGGAACGCAGAACTTAAATAAATTGCACTACTGATGTCAGGTCCCCAGCCAGGCACCCTGGAGGCTGCAAAGTATTATGTAGTTTTCTTTTTCTCCCTTTTTATTTTTCTACACATCTCTGCATTGCCAAAATCTGCCTGGAAACAGAATACAGGGTACTAATCTGACAGGGGAAGTCAGCATTTTGGAACAATTCAGAAGTATTAATAATAGGGTTCTTCAAGAGGTCAACATCAGACTTGCAACAAACTTGTGAATACTAATAAGGTTCAGGCTGACTTAGAGGAGTAAGTCAAAACAAAACACCAAAACTTTAGTTGTGCCATATATCACAATTACTGTTAACATACTGCATTTGATTTAATTCTAGTCTCACATTTCCATTGACAGTCTCCATAAAACCAGTGAAAACCTAGTTACTGGATTTCTCATGCCAATCTTCCAACTATGGAGAAACATTCAGACTATGTCTAGAAAAAGATCATTCGATATTGCCAGTAAAACATCTCATGCAAAAGCTAGTAAATAAGACAGTTTTTGCCATCTAATTCTAATGCACTATGTAATGTGTGAAAACTTTCCTTGGTAGGGAAGTTGGAGGAAACTGGGGGTTGTTTTCTGTCTTCCTTGCTCTGTCTCCTTCCTTCAACAATTTCTTAATACTGTATAGGCCCAGAAACACTAAAAGTGACACAACTCTCTTACCTGACAAAAAAAAGCCAGTATTTTATCTCCTAGAGCAAGAAATTAAAAGCCAATTTTATCTCTTTAAATATCACTTAAAAGATTATCTAACTTGAACTACTACACAAAAATATTTTAAGTCATCTTCTGTCAGTACAAATAGATCATTATTAGTATTGCTAAAGAATTTCATGACAACATGTTAGCAGTTGGAAACTGCTGACAAGGGCAAGGAACCCAGTAGTGCAGTCTATCACAAAAAGTTACGAGACATCAGCATGGTGTGAGGGTGGAAACAGCAAATATAGTCTTCAGCAAATGTTCTCATTTGTAATATCTGGAAACTGGATGTAACCGTGTTCCAGAAAGATCAATTTGTTGTGGAATAGACAGGGAGCAAACCTACTGGGATGGTGAGACGAACTCAGAGTCTATCTGAGCCCGATTTGTTTAGCTTTCCAAACTGAAAGCTGCAAACTGTTATGATTGCTATCCATAAATATACCCAGAGAACATATATTCAAGCTGAAAAATAACATTGATAGAGGAATAAGTGTACATAAAGTGGCCATGATTAAGCTGTAGCTGAAAAGTCACATGAAGTATTAGAATCTCCTTACACCACAGGCAGTAAAACTCTCTCCTCCCATCAACAATTGGACAAAATATTTAACTTTTTTAAGGAGGGAACTTGACCAGTTTGTGTAATGACTTGTACAATTCAGAAGTCTAGATTCAATAACTTCAGAGTAATGATTGATGTGACTTTATGATGTATCTTCTACCTAGTTTGAGGCACAACCTCTTTGTGCAGGTCTACCATGATGCCAGATCAACCCTTTCATGTTCTCAGTTTAAGAATGATTTTTCTTTGCAAGTAACATATACTTTTAAACTGAGTTAAGATAGGGCATTACAGTAACACACAGGTTTAATATTACAGGGAACAATGTACAGTGAATTCCACCTCAGGCTGGAAATTCAACATGGCTGGAAAAAAAATACCTGTTTCAGACTCAAGCTTTGCAAAATTTCCGAAGTTTTTTTCTCTCCATTTCCAGAAGCCTCCTTTCCATCTTGATTCACATTTAACTAGCTCTAACATCACAGTCACAGACAGTCCGTGTGTCTACACCACACTGGCAGACATTATATTCTCAATATTTTATTACAGCTATTAAAAGCCTTCACAGGATTGGTTTGTTTCTAAGTTTCCATCATTTCCTATTTTAATTATGAATTGTTTAGCTGAACAAAGCCATATTAAATGAAAAGCACAGTACAGAAGTAGAGGAAGAACTTTACAATCATAGTTGGCAGCTTAGCTATTTATGCTGTAAATGCATCATAAATAATTTCTGAGGTCTTCATACATTTCTGTACTTGGTCTGTAGCAGACTCATAAATAGATTGATAAACTTTCATTAACCAGTGATATCCACCCCTTAAAGTAAAGCAGTGCCTTAGCCTTCTCTCAAAATTGCAATGCTAGTTATAATTTCCACAGACCTGCTCTTCACAAGCAGACACAGTAAATATAAGAAACAGTTTCAAATGAGACACATCAGATTTAAGGACCCCAAACACATGAGGAAGAACCACATTTCCAGAGACCCTCAAAACAGCCAAAACCACAGTCAATTTCAGCTTTCCTAGGGCTCTCTCCTGTTGCTATTCCATCTAGCTTCCATTTACCCATCTTTTCCACTCAGCTACTGACCTTATATCCATTCCCTCCGTGCTGTCTTCTGTACTACTTTTCC
Source organism: Microhierax caerulescens (assembly GCA_035590215.1). NCBI lineage: Eukaryota > Metazoa > Chordata > Aves > Falconiformes > Falconidae > Microhierax > Microhierax caerulescens. Next base: position 17,414,300 of record JAVJGJ010000034.1, read on the forward strand.
TTTATTTGTTATACACTTTTGCTAACGGATCCTCTTTTTCTTTTGTTGAGCTGTCCCCTAGCCCTTAGAAATCATTTAGCTTTACTCTGGCTCCTTACCTCTTATTCTAACACCTTGCTTTTCCCCTCCTCCAGCCTATGCTGGTACCTATTCCTCCTTCTATTTGTTGCCAGGCTCCTTTTCCATCAGGCCCTGGTCCTGTGCCTCCTTATCTCAACCCTTTTGGGCCGCTAATTACTCTCCCACCTACAGTATAATTGCACAGCTTCTTCTTCCTCTAGCACTTTGGATATACAGGGTTTTGGTTTCCTTCTGCTGAGCAGCAGCTTCTAATAACCTGAAGGACTAAGTACATGAAACTCCTTGACTGCTTCATGGCTGCGATGGAACATACTTAATTCCTCTGCAGAGATGATATCCACTGAGATGTGCAGGAAAAGGTGGTCACCAGGAGAAGGCAACATGGATTCATCAAGGGAAAATCACGCCAAGCAACCCGATAGCCTTCTGCGATGGAGTGACTGGCTGGGTAGATGAGGGGAAAGCAATGGATATTGTCTATCTTAACCTCAGCAAGGTTTCTGACACTGTCTCACATTACATCCTCACAGGTAAACTCAGGCAGTGTGGACTAGATGAGTGGGCACTGAGGTGGGCTGAGACCCAGCTGAATGGCAGAGCTCAGAGGGCTGTGACCAGCAGCAGAGTCTGGCAGGAGGCCTGGAGCTTGTGCTGCTCCCCAGGGGCCAGTGCTGGGTCCAGTCCTGTTCAGCTTATCAGTGACCTGGATGAGGGGACAGAGAGCACCCTGGGCAGGTTTGCTGATGGTAC
>JAVJGJ010000034.1:17415866-17464598 GCA_035590215.1 Microhierax caerulescens
TGCAGTCTCCTTCTCTGGGGACATTCAAACCTGCCTGGACGTGACTGTGCAACCTGCCCCAGGTGACCCTGCTTTAGTGGGGGGGACTAGGTGATCTCCAGGGGTCCCTTCCAATCCTGATCGTTCTGTGATTTTATGATCTATTTCCCCATATGATAAAGGGTCAACACTTTCTTTTCCATTAAAAAGTTACTGTAAAACATAACATTTCTGCTTAGAAAAGTTTTCTAGAGATTATTTTTTCTGCTTTTTGAGCAGTAAAAAAGCCAATAAGATGAAAATAAGTAAACAATAAAAATTGCTAAAAACATTGGAATTTTCAAACTCTAGGTATTTCTACAAAATACAGGAATTTACTAACAGAAAACAAAGTACAAGGCTGAAAGTGACAGACAGTTATGGAAGAAAAATCTATCAAGACTTACTAAATACAAACATACTACCTACCAACTCAAAACATTAAAAAAACAAAAAAACCCCATAGATTCGCAAACTGCAAAGTACTTGCTCATAAAATTCTTTTGTAGATACCTGTTATTTGACAGCTCCTGGATACTGAACAGTGCAGACCTTTGGTCTGACCCTGTACAGCTGTTCTTACACAGCTCTGTTACTTCATCCACCTTGCCTTCCACCCTGCACCTTCCCCTCCCACAAGCCAGCCTGCAGTCTCTGAAATATTCCCATACACTCCTAGAGCAGGGATATGCAAACCAGGTACCTCAGATGACACAGATTACTTAATGTCTGTCTCAGGTTTTTTAATTACTCTTCACAGACAGCCTAGCCTGAAGAGGTACCTGGACAGCTCCACGACAACAAAGTAACACAAACACTGAACACAAAATGTAAACCCCAGTTATTTAAAGTATTAATATATTCAATACTTTCTAAACCAAATTTTTATTCAATTGCTCAAAATTATAATTTTAAGTCTGCTGCTGAATCCTCACTGCCCCCCTCTGTACATAATATGCCTAACTGTACTGCTTAGCAGCACACACTCGTGTATTGTTAGATTGGGCTGGGAGCTCGTGCAGAGGCTCTCTAGGCAGAGGAGTGATGATAGCTTCATGCAGCGTGCGATTTCTCAGCTGTGTTCCCTCCGGACAGAGACTGAGAAAACTCAAATATGTTCACCTCACATCCTAGAGTGAAAGCAGGGGAGCATATCAACAGATTCAGCAATATAATTCTCCTTAGCAAAAACATTGCTGAGGATGCAGATTCCATAAAGCAACTTTGTGAACCTTTCAACCACAACTCTTCAGTGCTGTCTGATACAGTCTTTGAAAGGTGAAGTATGCAAAAGAGGCGTGCCTTGGCATACACAGTACCTAATTTTGTTCTGTCCCCCGAGGAGTTAAGTAATTATAAAATATGCAGCTTCTGCTTCTATATGGCATAAGTCAAGCAAGATGAAATGACCAGCATTTACACACTCTTAAGGTTTTCAAAGTGCTTTACATATACTAACCAACTGCCACATTGCAAGTGAAATTGTATAGGAACCCAAAATAAGGAGGTCAGTAAACAGGAAAAATGGGTCTGTCTTTGAATATTATCTTTAAAAGTTACAAGAGGTGGAAGGGGTTGGCAAGTAAAGGAACAGCGGAGGAGACAAAGAAATTCAGACATAATAAAGGTGATGAGATCCGACACAGTTGAGGACCTAACTGGAGTTAACCAAGGAGAAAAAAAAAAAAAAAAAAAAAAAACCAACCCAAAAAATCTTTAAACAAGGATCCTGGGCTTACAGTTGTGGACAGACACAGAAAGAATGTGAATCAGAGATAATTACAACATGACAAAATATCAGTTGTGTTGCAAGTATTAGAAGATACAAAATGGTAGTAGAGTAACCTCATGCAGTAATACTGCAAAGAAATAGGAAAAGAACAGGAAAGTCAGTGCAAAACCTTTTGTGATCAAAATCAGTTTAGAGAAACACAGTAAAAGAATAGTAAGGTCCATTAAAGACCTCCACAATCAGACTTGGGTACAGCTAAAGATCTTAGTGTTATTGTAAAGTCTGTCAAAAAAGTTTCCATGCACGTCACGGGAAAAGAAAAATGGTAGTAGAGAAATGTCACCTGCAGGTGATTACTGTGTTTCAGGGACTCAGCACAAATAAGAACTAGGAATCTCCCACTTCAGCCAACCTCCCTGTACAATCCCATCACAGAATATCTTTATTAGATATTCTCTCTGACAGCCATATTATTAAAATAACGTTATAGGAGCTTTACAATAACATCTCATAATTTGGAAACATAGAAGAAAATATATGGATCTAATGCCTAATCACAAAATGATCACAAGCCAGCATCATAGTACAGCTGTGAAAGGTTAAATCAAGAGAGGTATTTAAACAGTTCCAGTGAGGCCTCATCTGGAATAACGTATACAATTCCATCAAAAGAAAATAAATTCAATCTATGTTGGTAGTATGACTGAGGGGTTTGAAGAAGAGACTCTTGGTTTGTATAACCTCACAAAATGAAAATTGAGCAGGATTTTATTTATTTTCCTCTCTCATCATAGAACTAACCAGCACCAAGGAAAAAGAAGCACTTCACCTACAGTTTGATGCTGGCACATGAACTAACCTTGCTCTAACAAACTAACAATAACTTGGCCATAAACACACTTAGGTTAGAAATTACAATGTAACTATCCAGTAAGCAAGGGTAAAAAGGGAATAGGAACAGCAGATACAAAAACCTCACAACTAGTTAAGCTAATCAGAACACAAAAATTATTACATAAACCCGGCTCCATGAGACTAGATTTGATGACCAACACTGTTTCTACTTGTCTATACGCCTGTTTCCCAATTCTTTCAGACTTTCTCTAACCCAGGTCTATGCTTCCATGGATTACACCGAGCAAGAAGTGCCTGCAGTGTTAGGAGGAAGCTGAGGAACCCCACGCCTACCCAGCAAGACAGTCTTACTTATTTGCACTGTCAGAAGGATCCATTGTGAATTACTGAGTCATGTGAACTAGGGAGTACAAAACCAGGCTTGCCAGATGTGCTTTTTTCACATATTTTGACAATTACAGTTCAGCTTAATCATTTATGATAATACTTCAAAATGATGTAGTAAATGCTCTGGAGTATACTTTGTAAAAAATAATGAAGTCTTAAGTATCATGGCAACTCAGCTTTTAAATCTTTGCTGAGAAGCAGGAGAAACCAGCCAGTGTTCTGTGCAGAAAATGTAGAGAATTATTGTAGTAAAATTAGGAACATTTCCATTATTGCTTCCCCATCAGTTTCTTAAGAATTAACTACTGTAAGATTACCATGGTTATACAGCAACAAGACACTCACAAATAAGATCAAATAAGACCATAGCTTCACAGCTTTAAAGGAAGCAATGCTATTAAATGGTAACATGGGGTTATACAAAAGAAACCACAGGAAAGGAAAGGACTAATCATTTCTGCGTCTACATTCAATTCAGTACTTCAATTCTCACTGAAAGTAAGCTGTCAAGTCCTACGTAGCTTAACCTTCTGCTCCCTTGCTTATCATGGCTTTGATCAGCAATTCAGCTGGCTGCAAACTATCACAAACCCCTCTTCTTTCACTTAAAATTAAAAACAATTAAAAAAAACAAAACAAAACAAAACAAAACCACTGATATAAATTTTCCATCTGACTCCTTTATTACAACTTCTGGACAGGGTTGGATAAGCACCAGAAAACTAGTCACGTGATCTGGCAGAGCTCATTTACAGAATATAAGCAGTTAAACATCTTGTGTCAGTAACACTGACACTATCTCAGCTTTGAAAAATGTCAACAATTGAACAGTGCCTGTACTTAATTCCAAGGAAATTAAGGAAGCCTGTGGCATTCACGGAGATTTTCTATTTCCAGATTTCCTTGTTTTGCTGATTGGCAGCAGTTTCCATTATAACATAAGGTGGAAGATGGGAACAACTTGCACAGATCTTTCATATGTTACACATTCTGTAAGTGTTTAGGTGGGAAAGAGTTATTGTTCCAAGGCTCAAAAAGAGGTAACAGAGTATTCACTGCAGATGCAAGTCTGAGGCACTCTCCATTTCATAAAATCAGAATCCTTCCAAATGTTGTGCCAATGGAGACAGTAAACTGACAAGAAATGTAGATCAATGTTCTTTAAACATTTCAGCTTTTCTGATAAGCAAACATTTCAGTCTGTGTAATATTGTCAAACTACAGCTGCAGAGAATTTTGAAGAGGCTCCTATGTACGCTTTAAATATTCCTATTCCTTTCTACCAGAAAATGTTCTCAAGAGATCATAACGCCAACACAATCCTGTTCTCATTGCAGTCAGTTCTCTGCATTGATTGTGGCAGAGAGAACAGGCAAAACCTCAACAGAAGTTTGGAATTCAATGTCGTCGCCTGACTAAGGTACTTCACAAGTTGCACCGGTGCAAACAGTAAGATAATTTACCCCTACATATGTGCATGAAAAACATAACTGACACTGCAGAGAGAGAGGATTTGGCAAAGGAGGCAGAAGGCTACAGGCATTATGCTGCCATCAAATTAGCATTTAATCTTTCCTTCACAAGACACAGCATTTCCCTCAGAAATGTGATGTTTGCAAGATACCAGACTCTGGGATCTGTCAAATAATCAAAAAGCTGATTTCCTGGCATGGAAAAATCTTTCCATGAGATAAGACTTTTTGAATGACATGTAGAGAAATTACAGGAAGTTAGTGAGAAAAATTATAAAGAGCTCATACTGAGGCAAAAAGTGTCTTGAATATTAAGATTTTATGTACATGTGAAGGGATCTGTATAAAATTTAGATTCTGTCATTAACATTGCGTCCAAAAAGTCCAAGGAGATAAACAGAGTAATACACCTAAGTCCCAATGGTCTCAAGAAACTTCGTCACGTGTAATGATAGAGGAATAGTCATTTGTACACTTAGGTCCAAATTCTGTGTGCAAAGACCAACACACAGAAATCTAAAAGGCAGGAAGCAACTTTGCAAATAAGTTGTATTTTGTAGTGTTCATTCCACATGAACCAGTAAAGCTCTGAAACTGTTCTCCTTTCATTGCTTACAGTTGGGAAAAAAACAAAATAATCTGTTAAAACAAATGATGATTCAGTATCCACTTACATTATTTTTTTTGTACCTTTTCACTTTCTTTTTAATTTTGTTATCAAATCCTAGAATAAAGAACAAGAAGTCTGTCTTAGGCCAGTATGAAAACATTCAAGCTAACACTTTGGGATGCAATAGCAATGACTATTCGCTTTCCAACATACCCTATTAGATATGTTTTGATGATAAAAATTAATCTGTATGCTTGTGAGACACTGAGTAGGGGTGTTCTCCAGATGGCAGAAACTTCCTATACTTAAGCAATAAAACACAAGAAAACAAATAACAAGAATATTAATAAACTTGCCACAAGCCAGAAAACAGTGACATGGCTTGCTAATCACTTTGCAATGCCTATCAGTATTTTGACTATGGCTTTCCCAAATAAAAAATTTACCCAGATGGTTCATCGTTACTCTTTACAATAGCCAAGATTCATGATATAAAGTAAAGACACAAATAACAGTCGCAACTAGAAAACTGAATTTCCATGTCATGTTTCAAAGAGATTGAGCTCTGCAGGTTTCCCAGAGACTTCAAGGGAATTTGAGTTACAGTATTTGAGCTCATTACAAGAGCTCAAAATCGAAGAAGATCAGAAATACAAAGAAAAAACAAAAGATATGTCTAGCCTTTTCCAGAAAATCAACCTGTGCCTATGATTTTACATCAAGATCTAAAATGATAGTAACAACAGAGTCAAACACCTTTGCATCAGCTTGGTTCCAAAAAGTGACATTAAAATATAGTGTGTGTGTATGCTTTTATGAAAGGTAGAAGAGCCTCCATACTGATACAGAAGCTCAGCTATACAGCCTTTCAGCCTTATGGAACAATAAATTTAACAACACTGCTTCAAAGGAACCTGATGTCTGGAAATTTCAATGATTTTTACTGTCATTAATTTAATGACCTTTCACCTGAACTTCTTGTCCCTTTTGATACACTGCATGGCCGTTTTGCATTTTCCCTTTCTTTTGCTTTTCTCTCTGACTGTTGGTTTTAAAAGCAATCCTAGTAGTTTCCATCTCCTCCTTCATCTGCTCTAAGCTATGGGAGCACCAAGGATGGGTGGTTGCTCTTGCAAATTTCCAGTCTTGATTTCATAATTGATAAAATGGATACCTATAGAAAAGCTGTGAGGAACATACACTAGCTTCTCAATACATTAACATGCTAACACTTCATGTACATGCTTGCTTAACACTATTCACCACTGAACAGTAACATTTCAGAGACGTACAATGAACACAGACATATCACTAAACCAATACCAAAGGCTCCTTAATTAAAAGGACCATTTTGTAAGTTGACTGCTATGGTCTATTCACTCCCTGTTGTGTAACAGAGTTCCTGGTATGACTTTATAATCTAGCACAGCCACAGGTTGCCATGGAAAGCAGTGGAGGAAGGTAACACGTATACCAAGATGTAAAATGATACAGGCTTATCCAATAGTTCAACATGAGAAAAAAGGCCTGTGAGGTCTTATCTTGTATTGATTCAGCTCTTCATACAGCAGTTCAAGCAAAAATCTCTTACTTTCTGGACAAAAATAAAATAAATAAAAATCAAGCAATCTTACAGCAAAGAGATTTTTTGTTCAAGACAGTATTTACTTCTCTACAGGATTAAGCAGGCACCTATTCTCAGGGAACAGAAAGGATAACCTGGATTAAGTTTGTTGCTTCTCCTAGTGAGAAATAACTTGTTTACCAAATACTTTCAAAGTAACTGAATCACCAGAAAGTCTACTCGAATTTGGAAAGTAGGGAAAAGTGGTAGTAAAGAAAATGGCTTAGAAAACAAATATACTATCAAGAAAAATAACGTACCGAATGGCTATAGGGCAAATACTTATTGTTGTATATCTATCTGACTTCCTCTGCTAAAACACACTAGGGGCCCATAGATGGGAAGAAGGAAAAACAACATATGGCAGAACAATAAGGGATACTGAAGGAAGCATATATAATAAAAAGTGTTATAAACACTTAGCAAGATAGTGACAACTGCTTTCTTGAAACTTAGCTCGTAGATTGGCAATGTGAAAGATTTCAAGCAATACAAAATCCATGTATTTTGTTGCTCTAATTCATGTTATTGGGAACTGGCTACACATGACATTACAATTCCTTACAATCACCTAGGGATGCTTACTAAATATTTGAGTGTAACACCTGCAAAAACCATAGTAACTCTTAACTTAGGATCAGAAGACTTTTACCCAAGCTGGTGAAGGAGGAAACAAAGACATGCCTACACTCTGACATTAGGGTGACAACCATAGAGCAAACAAACTTTTTCACAAGGCCAGTACGGAACGGACAAGCTGTAAGCAAATCAATTTGCAGTTATGCAAGCAAACCCACAGATATGATAACATCGAAGAAAGAAATCAAAGCCTTCATAAAATGTTTCAGTTGCCTGGTGCACTGAAGGACCTATGTGCTCTGCAGGTGGTATCCAGGACTTAATAAAAAGAGGCACAATCTATTGTTTGTTCAGTACATGCCCTGTATATCTGAAGATCTGTTTCATAAAAGCAAGCTCCAAATGTTCAGAAAGGTGACTGGTATTAAAGACATGTTCAAAAGTCTGTCTCCCCAAGGACATTACTATCTTATGAGAATACTTTAGTGATACATGAGTAGAGATCTTTGAGATATGGATAGGATGAAGTGGCCACAGAAACGTGTCACATTCTCCACGAAGGCAGCTCACGTTCACAGATGCCTGCAAATTTCTAGCAACACCTCCAGTTCAGCAAATCACAAAAGGAAGCAATACACAAATACTGAAAAACATTGTCTTGCATCTCTTCTTTGATGCAAAGATGAAAGTAACAACTATTAAGCCTACACATTTGTTCTCTTGTCAATAATGGTCAGGAAGGCGTCAACTGTCTTGGAATCATGACAGCATTTAGGTAATAGAACATACCCCACAGTAACTGACCCCCTTCCTCCCTGACAGATGGACAAATCTATGTTACCAGAGATGCTTTGTTCTTCCTATGGAAATGCAAACCAGACACAGCAGCAGACAACATGGTAATAGTGTGAGCAGCACTCTTAACTTCCCCACTGCTGAGCATCCTTGAGAAACTATTAATTAGTTAGAAAGTTTAAATAAGCACCTTCAACTGGTTCCTTTATGAAACCATGTTATTCATCTCAATTAAGCGGAACCCCACAGAATGGCTACGGGGAGTTCAGAGTAACACCTACTTTTTCAGAAGACTCTTTCTTATTTCACTGCTTCCTCTTCTTTTGTTAATTGCCTAATTCCACCTTTTTCTGACTGCACAACCCAAGGGAGGTAAAGACCACTTAGCTATTTATTCACACAAGCAAAGAGGCTTTGGAAAAAAAAAATTGTGTTCTCATTTTCAGACACCTGATAAATGAGACCAATTCATTAGTAATTAAAAAGTATAGCTTTTTAATAGCTCATCTTATTGGCATACTGAAAAGCAGAGGGAAGAAAACAGAATAGCTTTGGAGAATGAGATTGTCAAACGTGCATATGTTTGCTCACATGAGAAAGGTGAAATTCTCACATGGTTCATCCTTCCCACTTCCCCATCCTGCCAGCTTTATCTGCAATGACTGATTAAGCCTCCCAAAGCACACTCGTGGGACTATTAGTTCATGCCTGATGATAGTCAGAAGGATAATTCAGTTTGCATCTGCTACCATTTCTGAACAGTCAGAGTACCTGGGAGTTTATCATATAAACACTATCCTTGTGGCTGTAAAGAGAGATATAGGTGCAGGTTACATTGTTGGTTTTGGATAGGAAACTAGCACTCACCTGTTTTAACACAGTGCTTACATTCTAACTTTTAATTTAAAGAATTATATTAAAACTACACCTGTACAAGAGAAAAACACCTGTTACAGAATAATCCTCTGTCACTGCCCATGAAGTACTGCAATATTTTAAAGCCCCAGTATTTCTGTATTTACTGACTGAAGCAAATGTTAAAGTATGCCAGTTCTTCCAAGGAAGAAAGGGACAATCAGAAAAATCTGTCATAACTGGAAATAGAGGTGCTGTATTAGACCATAACCAAAAAGAATTTCTTTTGGGTAGCATTACTTAAAACTTATTCAAAAAAAGTATTTTGATATAAAACAACTTCCAAACTTCTGAGTATACCACTCAGAAGTGCTTGTTCATTAACAACATTCTTAGTTGTCTATCTAAAGATTTCCAATAACTGATTCCCAGTTTATTAATGTCTTGCAAAGGTTCAGGCTTCTGTTTTAGAAGTTAAATTTCTTTTTCCCTCTGAAAACCTTTCCACAGTTTTAATGTAATAGATATAATCTCCAAATATTTAAATAACCAATACATACAGAATGTAAAGCTCCATATTTTTCACCCACCTTTTCAGATAAAACGCTCAGAACTGGACACAAGCCCAAATGACTGAGGAGCATTCAGACAACCCAGCAGTGTCCTTGGCCTTTTATCTCTAATTTGTGTGATTTGCTCTGCTCCCTTTGAGCTACCCTGGAGCTTTGGTGACCGCAATGGCTTTGGGTTCCCTCACCCAGAGACCTATTCAATCACTCAGCCAACAACACAGCTGATTAAAAGCAATGGCCTTTTTATAATCTTTGTCTCCACAACTCCATATTCCTGTATAATAGCCCAGAACAAAAAAAAGGTATATCATCAACTTCAAAAGCATGAGTCGCTTTAAGGTTCATTAAAAACATATATTTTGCCATGTTTTAAGTGAAAAACCTCTAACTCTAAAATGTATTAACAAGATTAAAGCCAACAAAAACTATGTATCTCAGTTGGTTGAGTTTTCCAGGTTTAAGATTGACTTTACTGGTATTTAAATGCCTAACACAATGCAGTTTGTAACATTTGCTGATAGTCCTCATTAAAAAAAGACGCATCTAAAAATATTTTAGAAACACAGAAACTGACACAGTAAATGATAGTATGACGGACATGGGCTTAGTCTGAACGTGTGTCCCATGTTTCAGTTGGAAGATTAATCCATCATCAAAGCCTTTTCTCACTCTATCCTACAGAAAGTTCCTAAGTACTGTTTGTGCCTCTCACAGTTATAACATTTTATTGCTCATCAAATCTTAGCTCCTCCTAAACAGACTAATTAACCTCACTTTGCTAAAGCTGTGCACAGGCTTGGCCGTACACAGATTTGAGAAACACCTTAATAATTATTCAACTACAGATCATCCTGTTTAAAAAACATAAATGTCTCAAAAAAGTAGATATGCCAATCAATGGGATAAAATACATTTAAGCTTGAATACTCATTGGGATGTGAACTCTTAAAAATGGTTAAACGTACCTACGTCATTACAGTGCCTCAGTTCAACTGCAATAAAGTTAAGTTCCAGCAATCATTTAGAATGAATGTATTGAACACGAATGAATAATTTAAAAAGCATGAAGAAGCATTTATATTTAATCACAAGCACCAACTGGAAACACATTTACATCATAACATTGAGTGTAGATAGGATTATTATTGATAATTTTGCCAGTAGTACATAAATAGAATACCCTTCAATTATGGTGTTAAGTTCATTATTAACCACACAAATCTAAACTCAACAAAAACCTGTTTTTTAAATTTTTAATTAGTAAATGACAACATAAATGGCTTTGTATTGAGTACACACTGGAATCAATAAAGTTGTTTTACATGAAAGAAACTGTTGCATTACCTTAACACCTTAATAGTATCAGGAGACTTGCATCAACATTAATCCCACACAGAAAACATATTCAAAAATACAGCTCTCATTGGATACAAGAATCATCAATATTTTGCAAGAAATATTATTTGCTGAGACAACCATCCAAGATCATCAGGTTTTGTTCTTCATTGAATTCTTCTCAGCTATAATTAAGTCAGTAGTGAACTTGGGCACCTCTAGGGCAGAGGTCTGTGAACTATGTGCTTTGACCTTGAGTGCAGGTGCTGGCTGGGCAGAGAGGACATTACCAAAGTAAGCCTGAAAACTTCAGTCACTGGGGCTTGATCCTGAAACCGGTTAAAATTCTTCAGGAGATGGATAGAATGGGGTCAAGTTGATGTTTATTTGTGTGTGACCTGCTTAGATATCAACCATGGAAGACAGTATGACATTCCAACACCGATCAATTCTGCAATAAACCGGTATTTCACTGGAATTGGGGACCTGAGAATCTAAGAGGAATGAAACATTGCCCAAAAACATCAGGCTTCAAACACTGTCTAAGCACAGAATCATTAAATTCCATCTAAATTCATTCTATCATTACTATGATAGAAACAGCAGTAGTTTTGCTTGTCTGACTCAAGTCTGTGTGTCAAGACAAGAGGAATTTGTATTTTAAAATTACTTCCTCCAGTATGGTCCGAAAGTTTTTAAAAATAAATCATGTTCTGACTCAGCATCTAAGCCATTTTCTAAAAAAAACATGGTCAAATTTGATGAAGTATCACTCTGTTGCCACATGTTCCCTTCATTTCTTTACATGCCCAGAAAAGCAAAACCACATTAGCAACGTGGGTGCTGTCCTACACAGGTGCAAAATAGATGTGGTTATGAAATAACCATCAGGCCCACATCAGCTGTGACATCCCTTACAAAAATAAAATGTATATGAAAGAGGCTGCAAAACAAGTGATAGATCCTTGCAGTAGCGTCAGGGGCTAAAATCAGAATCCAAATGCAATTTCAGAGAACCATAATCTATCCCAGAAATACTTCAAATGTTTTGAACTATAAAACCCCAGTTCTCATTAATAGGGGAGGGTTGCTCTTTCTATTATGAATTCCATCAAAGAAAAAAAAAATGTTTCCAAATGTTTTTCCCAGATTCCAAAGGAATATTTAATTGTTGATAAGAGGAAGCAGTTTTGCATCATGGTAATATCTGATATAAAATAATTCAAATCAGAAATGGCAATAGGATCTTCCTGGGGAAAAGTCTGTACCTGTGGAGTATACTTCCCTTCAGCGCAACAAAGGCCCAGATGTGGAACCTTCAGATACAGTGTATTATCTCAGGGCAAGTGGCAAATTTATTCATAGTTTCTCTGTTGTCTTTTTTTTAACCACAAACAAAACTACTTCTCCACTTTGACCTCAGATTTCTTGTGTTTACTGAATATTCTTCTGGCTGTTGTTTTGAATATTTTTATTACTCTCAGTAATTGCATGCTGACATTTTTCATAATCACTAATTGCAGTAGATGACTCTTGTGATCAAAAGCAAAGCATTCGGGAGGGATTAAATGAATGGAGCCATCCTAAGAATCAACAACGATGCTGAAGTCTTCCTACATAAGATAAATCTTTTTTTATGCACAAAATAACTGGTCTAATATTTTAATCTTCATTGTTGATGCAGGAGCTTTGCTAAATATGAAAATGTTGCAATCCTTTTGGTCTTTCTGGAGTTTAGCATTATATCATCTTTCTTATTGCCTGTAATGCACAACAGTTTGAACTGGCACGCAAAATAAATCATTAGTGTTTGTTCCAACCCTATAGCTGGATGATGGAAATTTATAATATTAAAGGAATTCAAATGACAACAGTATACAGGAAAAAATAAAAGGACAACAAAAACCAGTTTTTTGTTGTTGGTTTTTAAATGATTCATAATTCAATTAGCATAGATCAAAAGTTTGTTGATTCGCTAAAGAGAGCTCTCCAGGCCATAAAATTATTTAGATAATGATTGGAACATCAAATAAAATCCACAAACAAAAATCATTTAAATTAGAACTGAAAATCTATTAGCTTTTAATGTATAAATTGGAAATGTCAGAAGAATCCCTTAAAGAAACATCTCCAGCAAAACAAATACTACACCCCCAACCAACCTGAGCTTTCTGTTACTAAAACACTGCAACTACAACTTATTATTCTCAAGTATTGTTATTGTAGAAACTACTAAGTAAATGTCCTGCCTTTATGATTCTGACTTCTGATGCCCCTAGTTCAATTCCTAGACTGGACATTCATGGCCACAGGCAACTGTTGACAATTTTCAGTTTTCCCCAATTTCTAACACAAGTTCAACAAGAACCACAAATGTCGCTGCATTTCAGCACAGCAGCCATGCCACAGCAATACAGCACTAGAAAGAGAAATGTGAAGTACTGTCTTAAAAGAAAATGCAGGCATGGAAATGGGACTGCCTTGTTCATTCCCACAACTTTACAACATAAACGAAGAAACAATTAGAAATATTAAGTATTTTATCATATATTAAATGTTTGTTCTGATCTAAGTGACTACAAAGTGATGGACAGCCCAGACATTTCTTAAAGTGACCTAGAGGAACTAATGACAACAAAGAATGAAGGTCCTTTTTTTTCAGTCTCCTTCTTAACATGGGCTACTACAGCACTACTGCATTCTCAAGGGCACATATCAACTCAAAAGAACACGAGTCACCTACTGATTAATAAGACCTTTTCCAGCTATGGTAGGACTGAATTAGGAGGTTTTCACAAACATGTGGGCTCTACAAATGTTGTACTAAGGTGGGAGAGGGAACTTCTGCCATAGTCCATTAGTCCTATGCATAGTCCATACATCCTGTATAAATACAGCAAGTACTGAGAATAGTATCTTGAAATGGCACTGCAAAGAACAAGGTGCTATTTTACTGTCATTAGCCTTGAAGTTTGCTATTAGTTGATTAATGTAAGTGTTCTTGGTTTCACAGAACTCAAAGGAGTAATTTCATACAAAGCTCGCCTAGTGGTCTCAGATCTCAAAGTTGTTTCTGCTGCTTTAATGAAAAAACATATTGAAACCTCTATGAAAAATAGTGTCTGATCTCTAGACATTTGCATAAGCCAGTTTAAACCAGAAACTACAAGAATGCAATCTATCACATCCAGCTTAACACTGGAGTGAGGCTCTGACCATGCTGATGGCTACATTAACTTGAACAAGAGGATTAGGGCTTAGGCTATGTAATATGGATCTTAGTATTTGTTATATTTATTTTTTCATAGACAATGCACTTTACTGAGAAATAAATAATTCCTTTGCATAAGTTTCTCTGGTTTATATTGATCTCAAATTGTGAGAAGTCTGCTGAAAAGGCAAAAAATTAACTGGACTTGAGAACTGTTGCAATGGAACAGAGTAACAGGGAACCAAACTGACTGAGTGATAAATCACGAGAACCCACTTTGAAGGAAGAATAAATACAGACTCATCACAAACTGCGCATGCAAAGAGACTAAGCAATGGGTCAAAGGAACAGCATAACCTACATGATCATAACTGAGGGGAACAGAAAAGCAGCCCTGAGACCAAATTCCACATACACTACATAGCATAACTATTTTCAAAGCCAATGTCCTGGGGAGAAGTAATCTCCGCTAACTCCAAAAACACAACTGCCTTAGTATCAAAAAGCAGAATGTAGTCACTGGTTTTTGATCAGCACAAGCTGATGAGAGCCAAAAAAAAGTAACCTTTGACACCTACTGCTGTAAGTTTTATTAAATCACAGAGTTAACTCCTTTTAAAGAAGGACATGTGACCTCTATTGTTCTCTCAGAGGGGCATTCCAGTCCCTGTGTGTACGTGGGCAAATTACATCCTCTTACGATCTTGTATCAATAGTAAAAGGATCTTGCAAATAAACAGTAAGGAATCACATTCTTAATTATCAAATATTAACAATTCTAAGCTGCTAGTATTGTTAACTTATTCAAATTCCACAGTAACTGGGAAGCAAAATTTGCACTGCTGCAAAACAGGTGTACAGAATGACACAGTTTGTATTGAGGACCCAGGGTCCGCAATTTAGGTATTGCTGAGAGCAGAGCTATTTAGTACTAGGAATGGTCTGGTTCTAGGGTCCCATTAACAAGTAGCTGTTCTCCTGGAATGCAATTCCTCATCCAAAAATAATCCAGATGGCATGCTCCAAGACCACTTCATGATGCTTATGAAAGCATGATTACCTGGAGGCAATCAGGACATTTACTTCAAATATACACCCCTGATCCAAATCAAAATGCTAATGCAAGCTCACTCACTGTACAATACAGAACTGTAAACATCCACAAAATTCACTAGCTGAAGCATAAATGATCTGCAATTAAAAAATGAAAACATGCAAAATAACTTTTTTCTCAAGCATTTAGATGCAATTTCACTGCACCACACTACCTACCCTCATCACAAAACAAAGATCTAGATATTTCATCATAACACGTTTAGTGACACATGAACAAAATACTAATATGAAATTTAATATCATATAAAATAAATGAAAGCCACTTGCTCCTCCTCAGTAGTCTGATCTGAATTTGGAAGAAGTTTAAAAGCCTGTTAACTACAAAAGTAAGAGATCAGTTTGAGGATGTGCTAAGGAGCTAGGAGCTTCCACTTGGATAACAAAACGCCTACCGCAAATAAATAAGTGTACAGTTTCCAAAGAGTTCCAGATATACTGACCTTTTCTAGAAATCTGGGTCTGATTGCAATTACAACGTTCTTTGGACAGGTTTAGCCTTGGCCATCCAACCTAACTATCACTTCTGTAGAGATCTAGGAATTACACCAGTTATCTAGTGAGATAATGAAAATAAAAATTAAGTAAAACACTTTCAGAGACTTCAGTTGAGACAAACTGAAATTCATAAGCACATGATTAGAAGTGATTAAATGATGAAGCTTAGCTTTAAGTGGTGTGAAATTACTTCAGTACCAGCAAAACTTCATTACTTTTTTCTGCTTGCGTATAATGGATTTTTTGGAGTATAATTTTTCTCATGAAAAGCTCTGAGATATTAAAATATGTTTGATTAACTAGTCAAGAAGCAAAGTAAACAACAGTCATTTTTATATACTAGTATCCAAATAACTCAGGAGAATAACTGTGAGTACAATGAAAACTAAACAGAGCCAGAAATGCCTCGTAAATATTACAGTAGATGCTTCTGCCAAAATATTGTCAACTAGTACAGATTGCACAGTGCCATAATTACAGTAGATGACATAAAATTATTATAAATTAACAGTTTGTAGTACAAAGTCATACATTATATATTTTTACTAGGTAGCTACAGAAGTGTATGAAATGAAGAACTGTGAAATAGTGTACAAATGATTAAACTGATCTAAACTTTGTATGTAACACAATTTACAGGCTCATTCTTCATAAGGTTTAAACTCAATGCATCTGTTATTAAGCAAGATCATTGGAATCAGGGAAAAAGGTGTTTAGGCTAATGTTCCATTACTGAAACTGGATAATAACTTTTTTTAAGAATAATATATACAAATTGGAGTTCCAGGCCAAAGGTTCTTGAATCACAAGTTTCAAAAGCAGTAGCATTGAAGGATGACTTCATAATGACAAGACCCTTGATATGCTGCAAATTGGTTCTAAACTTTGTCTCTGATGTGCCACCCAGAACTGGAAAAGGTTACAAAGATCAATATGCTTTTGATATGAGAGGAATTGGCATCCTTCAACTATGTGAATAGTCTTGCATTTTCTTTTGATTCTCTCTAATAGAAAGTAAAATGTGATGTCGATCAAAATAAGCAGAAACTAATAGTTCTTTAATAAAACCTGGAAAAAGTTTAGCTGAAGCTTATAGTAGATTGTATAGGACAGCATTGCTTCATCACTGCCTGAATACCTGTCTCTGAACCTCCATGCCATTTTAATCACATTATCCCATCACAAGTATAACCTCAACAAGTTTTCATAGAAGTAATTCTTTATTGTTTTAATTTTACGTGATAACCCCCACTGTTCGTCAGTTATGAGGACCTGACATCCAATTTGGACTATGGACCTACTTTATTTTATAAGTACGTATTTGTAAATGTTATACTAGATTTTCTGTTAATGAAATGAATTATATCTTATCTGTATCTGTGTGTGAATATTTATTTTTAGTCTGTCTGAAACATTATTAATGCATTGAGCAAATATTTTTCATTGACTTTATAGAGAGATCTAATCACTGCTGTTAAATTTCTTGCCAACAGTAGTTCCCATTCTGTGTTTTATTTATTTAGAAAGAAATGCCAATATCCTATTGCAGAGACGCATATGGGGACCATAAGCAACAGCCCTATTTTCCATTTGAATATTGGGGAAGTAAGACTTATTCACTGTAGGTAAACGTATACACGCAACATATATACACATATATGAGACTAGTATATCTACATGCATCTGTGACTTAAAGAGATTAAATTGACCCCAGCTTTAGCAATAATTTTTAAACTCAGTTTTCCTTAATTTGTTGTTGCTTCTGTAAACCAGGCAGGACAGGGATGATGCTTTAGGGATGTATTAAGAACTCTGCGTTTCAAGCATTGAATCTTTGTCCAGCAGAGGTACTTTAAGGAATGAATTGGGCTGTATTTCTCCCTTGTCTTAGCTGATGGTGTCTTGTGTGAAAGGTTCTAATTCAAGAAAGACACTCCTTTCCTTTAGAATATCTCTGCATTTTGGCAATGCTTCATACATATTTTGGATCAAGCTGAGAAAGAAAAACCCCACTTGTTTGTTTTAGAGTTTAAGAAGATCTTAATCTATCTTTTACTTGCAAATATTCACTATTCCTGAAATCAACTTCATTTCCAAAGATAACGGCTTTGACTGAATTCAGTTACAGTGAATATAACTCAGTCTTTGATTAGTCTATTAGAGATGTTATTAATATAACTTTGAGTTATTACATATAAATACATTTGTTATGTATCAGCCAGTGAATTCATCTAACAGAAGAAAGAAATGTGCCTTCCCCAAGAAGTACCCTTGCACAGTCACAGTAGTTAAATTCAGGAAAGAAATATGCCTGTGACTTGCCGTTGCCTTCCTGCTTTGATCTAGTTTATTAAGGATTTAAACTGGTCTTGTATGTCAAGTATACATGAATGGTAAGAACTTGCCCTGCACAGAGCTCTCAATATACCATATCTGTAAAAGCATATACCTATAAAAAACAACAGCAGGAGATATCCCATGCACTCTATGAACCATAGGAATCTGATCAAAGACTAAAAAAACCCAAACCACCCTATCAGTATGAAGAGCTAAAAGCAAATTATTCAGCAGGTTTTGAATATTGCAATCACCTGTGGCTGTTTTTGTCACCCACATCCAAGAAGGCTTTGCTTCAACTTGGCTGAATATCAAGTCTATTCGTGCAGAGAATAAATAAATGAATAATAATAGTAGATAATGTATATCAACTCAATCAACAAAAACAGAGTTAACAGTCCAGCTATAGCCTAGCTCCTGTCATATGACATAATTCCAGTTTACACATTTTTTTTTACCATAATCCTATTCCACTGATCAACAACAGTAGCCAATTAATCTAAAGAAACATAATGGATAGAATATTGGTGAAAACTGCTAGTTCATTTTCATGGAACATTGCATGTCTTTTTGTGTGTGTGTGTGTGGTGAAGAACTACTGGCAAAACAGTTTAGAGAACTGAAGATCAGATTTCACAGCTCCTTTACGCAAAAATATTCATGCACACAAGTCTCTGAACATCTGTGTCTATCTACAATCATTCTTTACAGAAGGCAAGTACAGAAAATACATCAGAAAACTTTTTCTATTTCAACACAAACTCGTTTTTTTTAAGCTCTTCACATTTCTCTAGACCATCTTTTCTAGTCAAGTAATAACTTAAAAAAAAAAAAAAAAGCTAACCCCCTTAAATTTTTACCAAGTAGTTCTACAGAAGTTCTTTGGAATAGTACATACAAAAGCACTCACTGGTCTGTGTTTCAATCTTTCCAAAAGGTACTAATGCTGAAACACAAGATAAGAGGACCTTCTAACTGAGGATCTATATAAACTAGCCTCTATTCTGGCCATTTAAAAACCACCTGAAGTTAAGCATTTTTACTGCTCCATTCCAGCTCTTCCCCATCTCTAAGACTGGGGAGACAATCCTTTCATCCTTGGGATGAAAGTTTCCACCGGCAGCCTTTAGCAAGCAAATCCAGTCTCCACATTTCTGTGATATACTCTCTGCCTACAGAGCTTAGTACTCTTGAAACTAGCATCATACACATTTGTCAGTTAATTTCCCTAAACTGAATAGGATAATTTACACCTGTAAAATGTCAAGAAAGAGAAAGGGAAAATCACCCGTCACCAAAACAAAAGATGGTTTCCATGTGATAGCTCTTATTCTGGCTGGTGAAGTCCAGCTAGCAATCTTATGCACTGATTGCCAAACACAAAAAAAAAAAAAACACAAGAAAGAAATTGAAGGTATACGAACAAGTTCTCTGGTCTGCAAAAACCTCTTAGCTACTGTTTTCCTTTTATGGCATCTTCTTAGTGTTTGATTTATTTTCTAAAGACAGTGTTTTGTGCGTTGATACCTTTTCATTTCCACATCATCTAAAGTTCTCCAAAAGCTTACAGTGAAATCTCACTGCTATCAAATTAGTGGTATCAAATTAGGATGCTAATTAATTCTCCACAGACTTGTGCCCTTATGTATTTTCCCCACTCTAATCTCATTCATAATAGTACCATAACTGGGTCCCTACCATAACTGGTAGAGTCCTACCAAGATCCTTATAAAACAGTTAACATCATAGAAACACTACACTGAACAAAAAGTAAAAAGGACTGTAAGAGAACAGATTTGAAAAGTAATTACTAAATACTGTTACGATATTTAGTTTGGGTTGGAGTTGGGTTTTTTCCATAATATTCCCCAAGAAGTCAGTTTCTATGAAAAAAGTTACCTGACAGCCCCAAAATTTCTTAAAATAAAAAAAATATTCAACTAGAAACTTTTCAAGCCATGCAGCACAAAATCTTGTTAGCTGATAATTAACCAATGTTTAACAGTCAAGTAAATGAACAACTGGAACTTAGAGCACAACCTTGTGAATACGTACACACTAGAATATATTTACATATTAACAATCACAATGTAATGGGTTTCAGGATGAAACTTTGACACAGAGGTCCAGAATCAGTACTATGAGCAGCACAGTTGTAAACACATGCTTAAAATAAGCATGATTTTTGTATGATGGCAGTTTAGACACAAATGACAAAAGGAAACAATAAAACTAATTTTTCCTTTCATATAGCTCTTGTCTAAGAACAGATGCCAAAATATTTGGCATCTGTACCAGAGGTGCTGAGCACTTAATTGCTTCCTTGAAAAGCAGCTGCAAACAGCACAAGTCTAAAAAGTCTTACCCTTCATTAGGGTGCCTAACTCAACAGTGGTGTTATTTCAAACCCAAATAAATTCTGGTTTTCCAAATTATACACCATATTAGGGATGGGGAAGAAAAATCTATGTTTCAACTAGTATTTATCAAACCAGGAAAAGACACTTCTAGAAGTAGAACTGTCCATCCCTTTTGCAGTTCATGATAACTAAATTACTGGTGTCAGTTATGTGCTAGAACATAAGCTGCTGAATTGAGTAAGAAGCATATGAAACTCTTCAATGGCAAGAAAAAGACAGGTCCAAACCTCCATTTTACTGTAAAAATTTTCTAGTGCTGGTAGCTACACACATATCAGGATGAACTGTATCCTAAATTATTATTCTTTCAATGTAAAGGGACACTTAACAACACAGCTAAGTAAGGTCTGCCCAAAATAACACACCAACTGAGCGTCAGGTGCAGATACGGAATTGAAAAGCTTATGACTTCCAGTAAGGAGCGCACAACAGATCTTACTGCCAAATACAAATTATTGGAGATAAAATTCATCAAAAAATAAGATACACTTTTTGCAGTCCTCAGTTGTGATTCACATTTGAAATAACTGTCTGCATTTTTACCTCCCAGTAGAGGTACGTCACGTAGAGCACTGAAGAGAAGCTGTACATCTTTCCTGTAGTATATCAAAAATATGAATAGAAATCCCAGGGGAACAGCTGAACTAATTTTCATGGGGAGGTAGGAAGACCAATAAGATGCAATCCTATAAATTCTTATGAAAATCCTACATCTCCATCCCACTCTATCTGAATTAGCAGTGGATTAATTGCTTAGGTCTATCACCTTTTAACAATATGAAGGGGAAAAAAATGACAAAACTTTGATGGTACTAATATTAGGAACAGAAAAAAGTATAATAATTAAAAATGAATTACAAACCTGGTCATGACAGAGTGTTACTCAAGGAAAGGTTGAGTCACTAAAAAGAATTAGCTTATTAAATTTCTCAAGCACCACATGAGTTACAGTAGTAATGGATAGCATGAATGACAGCTTGCCATAAGACAGAACATTCTGAGTCTTTTTGCCATAAAGACTCTAGTATAAAAGGATTTTGCAAATACTTTTCAAACATATATCTGTGTTGAGGGCTTAGCTAGCATGTTAAGAATAGATGGAGATGAAAGTGGTATACAGCTTACATCTGGAGAAATCAGTCCTACAACAGCTAATACTGGAAGGATCAAAGGATGAAGTAAATTCAGCTAGTTGACAGCGTTCAGCCGTCCTTTTTAGTTACAATGTGAAGTACTCGGGCCAGACTGCAGAATTACTCTTCACATAATCAGGAAGCAGACTGCTCTTGAAGGCGCAAAGAACAATGGTGTTCAGAGTTATGATGGAAAATCAAGGTTATTGTCTGAACTGACTAGAAACATCTTCAGCCACCCTGATCAAAAAGGGATACTGAGCTTCCTCAAAGTTTCTTCTGGTCTTACATCTTTCAAATAGTTCACCTAAATAAATTTAATTAACTACACTTATTTTTATTATTACCTAAAATGCCTTGAAACATGACCAGTAAAATTAAAGATATTTAGACCTTGAGTGTTTCTGGTATTTTTATTTGTTAAAAATACAGTTTAAAAATACTCTTATTTTGGCTTCCAAACTATAAAATGCAACATAGGCAAACGTTCTAAGCTTTTGCATGTCTCATATTCAAAAAAAAGTTATAGTTCTTTCAAATATCTCTGGCTGAACACAGAATTGATCTGCAACTATTTCTGTCCACTTTGCCATGAGATGCCACTTAAGATTTTCTGATGTGAAATTACTCCATAAATAATAGTGGCATGGTTATACAAGAAACCTTGAAGTAAAATGATCCCTAAGTGCAATAAAATCTTTGGAGATATGTTCACTTTCTCCTCTAAAAGAGCTTCATCTAAGAAAAAATTCTTTTGCTACAAATGATGTCAAGTTTAAATTTAAAGTCATCTTGATAAATTAAGAAAAAACAAAATAAAAAATCCCAGACGTCTACAAAATGTGATAGAATGATAATTTTAAATTGTTTTGCTGATTTTTTATTTTTTCTTTTACCATGTTGGGGACTCAAATTGCACAGCCATACGGTAGTGATTTGAATCTTACCCTTATTATGACAAAACCAAAAAAACATGAACGGAACCATCCTTCATAACAACAAAGGAGGAGGATTCACGTAAGCCACCGAAGCCTAGTTAGAAATCCAATTGACAACTCATTTGTCAGTGCACTGGCAATAAATTGACCAAATTATTTCCCTGTTCAACTTATACAAATAAAACAAACCTAACTGTTGGAGAAAAAAAAAAACAAACTTCTAAAAATGTTATGACCATTGAAAATCTGAGCTGTTATGAGAAGTCTAGCAAAGGCATGAAAAAAAAAAAAATAAAAATCTGCCAGCGTCTTGCCAGCATTCCCTTGAAAACAGAAATTACCATCATGTTCTTGTACTACTCAGTGAAAGCATTACCTCTGAAAGCATGTGATAACTATTTGTAGCTACAGAACGCTGTCTGCTTCAATTCTAATTTAGTGTGGCTTACCTAACCTCCACATCATTAGTACTTACATAGAAAACATTCCATATAAAAAGCAAACTGATACCTCAAAAACACTGCAAGGAAATCATTGTGCCAGTGACAGCTGAAGAGAAAGACAATAGGAGATTTTCCCCAATGCACAGTACAGGAGGTGAAGGTGCTTTTTCTGGGGCTCTTATCTTACTACATGCTTCACACACTTAAATGACATATGCTAGAGGATCAGCAACGTATGAGTCTTCCTGGCAACTCTAAACAGAAATAAACTGCATAGCCTTGACATTACTTCATACTATGTTGCCTGAGATACAAACTCAATTAACTTTTAAAAAAGTTCAGTAGAGATTCTTAGGGATTGCTAAGATTACTAGGATCAAGATGCTCCTCCATCTTCTTTTGGAAGCACAACAACATATCATCACAGCACAATCTACAAACAACAAATGGGCTGTAGAGACATTTTAAAATAATATATGCCACACCTCTCAGAAGAGCCAACTTCAACAATATCAGGAAGACGTAAAATATTTTGCAAATATTTCTTATAATTTAAACATTTATATATAGTTCCTGCTATTGCTTTTTAAGTATTCCTTTTAAATTCTATCATGTAAAAATTACGAACCTGGGAATACATTTACGAAAATATAGTAGCATGTACCTAAGCAGGCAAAGAAAAAATCCCATACCGTCGAGCCATTTGTGTATAAAAAGAGTTATTGAATGGAATTTTATGTCCTGAAACATGAAGACCTGTTAGCTTTTTACACTTCCAGAATATGGTAATATTTTATGCGCTGTTAAGATGCGCATGTGAATGAGAAATAGCACCTCTTCTACTTTGATAAGCATTCCTCCACACAAAAGCTCACAAACACTTTCCTCGTATCTATCCAGGAATCGTTATTTTGAAAAATAATAATAAAAAATTGGCACTCTCCCCTCAAAACATTTCTTTTTACAGGGGGAAAAAAAAAAAAATATGTATAAAGCAGTATATTTTGCAGACCACAGCAGTTTTCCTGAATGGCAAATGTTCATTATTATGCACGGATATGCAGAAGATATTACTGACAATTCCCAGAGTGTTCCCACTTTCATAAACAGACTGTTGATGGCTGATGCATAATCCATCCGAGGAGTGCAATAAAAGGAAAAATATCACAAAATGTACATGGGGCAGTGCAAAAACTAGTTGCAAAAACTTCTACAGGCAGTAGACAACACATTACCTTGACTGCACACAACTCTCAAAGTCAGTAGCATTATTTGTGAAAAAATGTAAACTCTTATACCTCACCAGCAGATTTCTGTGTTCACAGAGACTTCTCAAGCATTACTGTAAAGAGCATTTCACTCAAATTAATACAGTATTAAAGTTAAAATACCCTATACTGATATGCTACTGATTAAATTATTACGTTTTTATTCCTTGAGGTGCATGGGATAGCACCTGAAAAAATACTTTCTTATAAGATAGATCTACTGAACTGTCCTGCCTAGGCAGTCCAATTCAAAATACACCAAATTCTATGGAACATGAATGCAACAGCAGATCATCAAAAGGGATGATGCTTTTTGGCCCTAAGTATTATTTGTAGATTAGTTCTTCCTATAAATATTTTATTTTATTGTCTATACACACAGCTTCTAACCTACTGGTTGTCTTAATGTCAACTTAGGCCTCCAGGTGCTTTTGTAATATAAACCACAGATGTAATGAGAGCTGGAGAAGTATTTATTATGAATAATTTGTGGCAAGTTTTAGGATTTGTTTTGAAACCAACTGTTCACAAAGACTTGCAATTCGGAACAGTTTGACAAGCGGCTAAATAATATCAGTGAATAAATCACTAGACGTTACTCCAGTGTAAGCCTGCAGCCAAAGCTCTCCCCGAATGCTCCTGCAGTCAATGGGGCTGGCTGTGCTCGCTGGAAAGCTGGAGCAGTGGACTGAAGCCCAGGCAAACGCCAGAAGCTCTTTGAGGCCTTTTCCCACCTCATTCTCTTTCACAAAAGGCAAACTTCCATTTGACTACTCACAGCAGCCCCAGTTCTGACAAGGGCTGCAGGTGGGTATCATGTGGCATTCAATTTTTTTTCCCACAAAGACTGAAAACATTTCCAGAGCTGCTGAGAGCGAGGGTCTGGCAAAGCAAAGCAGAGAGAGCAGAGCTGCAGCCAGTGCGCTGGCGGAGAGCACCGAGCAGCTGGCACAGCCACGCGGGCATCCCGTTGAGAGTACAGGGAGCAAGAACCACTGACGCTGAACCCAGTTAGGAAGGGGTTGGCAGGAACAGCTAAAAGCAAACAGATACAGTAGGAGCAGTTGGTAACAAAGACAAGCAGGGACACCTGCTCCTGGCCACTAAAGCTATGAAGTTAAGCAATGTAGGTGACCAATACTAAGAAGACTTTATTAACTAACAGAGGAGCCATGGCAAAAGGGTTTTTTGCTTAGAGCCCAGGAAACTGAGCCCAATTTAGCAATAATCCATGCACATGGGCAGCCCTTGGCTGACTTGATAAGACACGCTTCCCCTGGAGATCTTGTGCTTTCCCAGATGTTTTGAGGGAGCGGATAAGGAGAGTGAGGAAAAGGAAGGGTGAAGAAAATCAGCCAGAAAACTCTCTCAGAAAAATGAGTTTCCTGTATTTTTGTGTTGTCAGAGATGATTACTGCTGTAGGATTGGGACATCTGCCATGAGATCCTTGCTTTCCACACTTCCTAATTCCATCTTCAGCAACAGTAATAGGGTCAGCAGTTATCTGTGTTGGCAGGAAGGCTTTAGGCTAGTCTGGCTCCTTGTTGCGACGTACCAGGAAATGTGACAGCCTATTTCCTTGCACCCTGCCATGTGACGGTGCATATGCCTACCTGCTTAAACTTTGAGCTGACACTACTTTCTTCCCGGTAACCACGAAAAACAAGTTCTGGGTGGGATCCAATAACTGAGCATAGGAGTTAGTCCATCTCAGTAATTCCATTCCCAGTGGTAGGAAAATAATTTAGTTAAGGTGATGGTCAGTTTAGAGCACGGTTGGGGTAGAGGACAGGGAGTGAGGAAAATTAATTCTGCCTGCTTCTGGTGCAACAGATTTTTCAGTGTTCTGTGATCATGCTCAATTTCTCCTCCCCTTCCTCCTTTTTGTCGCCTTAAAAAAAACCCAAACAAGCAAAACAAGCCCCCAAACTGAATCCTTTCTTCTCTGTTCCACCATGTCTGTATGATACAAAAGCAACCATTTAACATGACAGTCCTGCAACTCTGTCAAGCCAAAGCCAGCAGAAGAGTTAAAAGAAATTAAGGTTTCTTAACCTTTAACTCCATGAGTCAAGAAGCTTAATTATTACAGGTAATATGACACTTGATCTGAACTTATTTCTGCTTTATATTCCCACTAATGTATTTTCAATACAAGCCCTTTATGGTAACGTTCAAATATCTTGCTGCTTTTTACCCCTCAAATACAAAAACTAACCCTTGTTTGTGACATACCGACTAATACTGTGCAGCTGTAATTATACGAGTAGGATGTCACGAACACAATTTTATCAGTTCAGGTGAAGGATAAACAAAGAAAATGTTGGAACACAAATAGGAAGTTCTACTATTATTGTCTTACTTTACAAACTTTAAATTATATATCTGTTATTTCATGTTGGTTACAATTTTAAAAGAAATGTGTGAACATTACTATCCACATTCTTACTGGGACATGAAACTCCTCTGTGAAATTTGTTGATATATCATAGTAACTGAAGCATGCTGAAATGTCAGCAACTTATTGTTATTATTAATAAAATATCTGAATCAGATAAGTCTTGCAGCTGGAAAAGAAAGAATGTCAATTTCCAGCCTTGAAACTTTGCTATGTTATCACTGCTGCTAACACTGCCTATGTTCACTTCATAAACAAAATTTGTTTCTTTAATGGACATATGGCAATTTAATTATAACAAAGTAATTTAAAAATACACAAAATATTAAATATATAGCAAGAAGTATATTAAAGTTCAGCTATTACAGTTCTGCATACAATGACATCAGATAAATTTGTACTCTGTTTCTCTGCTCAGACATGCACATCACAAGTTCTTCTAGTCAAGATATATAAAGGTTACAATCATCCACTTCCCAGACTGTGACAAGACAAACTGAAGTTTTGAATTTTCATTGCATTTAAGGGGTTGATTTATTGATATGTGGAAAAAAAAACCCAAACAAAAAAGGTCAAAGCAATAGCTAAAAACAGTTGTAACTGTGCTTTTTCGTGTGTAGACATTGTAAGTGAAAACATGACTGATAAGGTCATCAAGTTGAATATGGTTGTTTCACCTCTATTCTTGAAAAGGCTGTAATCTTTGCTGTATTACGTAAAACGGCATAGCAATACTCTTAAACTTACTAAGATCCAATATAAGAAACCAAAGGAAAATAAAGAAAGACATTTTCAGCAAAAGTAAAATGATTAAAATGAAAACCGTTCTCTGAAGCAACAATTAAAAGAAGTACAAATTGATGTAGTTCATTAACTGGGGGTCATGCAGCACCAGCTTTCTTAACAAAAACTTGCAATTAAGAGGACAGAAAATGTCACAAGAAAGGCTACCTGCATTTTTCCCTGTTAAATGTTTTGATGATATATTTTAATTATTTTTTTTTAAGAATAATTGCATAATTAGGCCATATGCTCTATGGAATGCAATTGGACCTTGAATGTATTTAGGAATCCTGATTGCTGGCATAGTTAATACTGGTAGGCTCAATGATTAAAATATATTTTAGACAGATATACACACAAATGCACACTTTTTTCAAGTGACACATTTTGTTTCTAATTATTTGCTGTATGTCAGTTGATAATTTAGGCTCTACATAGGACACAGTTCACAATTAATCTCTCAGAATCCTAAAGCAAGAATTTCTTTTGTACATAACACTTGGCATTTCAAAATACATAAGTCCAAAACCGGAGTTCAAAAACCCTCCAAGATACCTTGAAAAAAGTTTTTGTAACACTGCAAACGAGAAAATACTGTTATTAAAAAGAAGTAGTTGCAAGCCTAAATAGTGCATTTTTAGATTAATGAAAGCAACAGACTAACAGAAAATGAACACTTGCTTCTCAAGAAAAGTGCAGTATGTGACTTTACGATATCAGAACACAGATGCTAGAGTGCTTTACAAACCAGGAATGTTTCCCACTAAAACACAGGCATAACACACAATGGGTAGCGATAACTTTTTAAAAGACCTAAAGTAGTCACACCTCTAAAAAGCTGTTACTTTTGATATTTGCCGCTAAAACTGATGAGCGGGGATAACAATTATGACATATGAATAGGCTTTGTACAGACTTCTTTAAGTAAAACTCAGCCAATTTTCCTGTCTGTATATAGTAATTTTTGTTAGGTCTACTTAGGTTTTACGTGGCAAGAGTCAATCTGATGAAACCAAGCAGAAAATGGTTTTTATCAGCTTCATAATAGAATTTCTAGTCATGACCAGAAAGATGCGACATATTTTCACTTACTCCAGATCAGCCTACATTCAATTATTTTCACCTTTTGCCTCTCTTTACTCCAGGCCAACACCACAATTCCCAATTTTCTGTGTCTCCCTTCAGTAGGATAAAGCTACCAGCTGGTTTTGAAGAGTTTCTCAAACTTTCTTGCTGGAACTCAACTACTTCCCACAAGTAAACCACACAGAGTAGAGTAAGACCCACCTGTGCCAACGTTACAAACCATGTGATTAGTGTTTGTCATGGAACATGGAAAATAGCAGATTCAGGATATGATCACAGCATCCTAATTCCCTAGGGTCAGTATGCTGAGCTATTTTGAGTCTTGCTTTTGCTGTTACAATACTGATTTTTTTTCCCCTTTTGACAGGTAGAAAAATGGTTGTGAAAAAACATTTACATAGCCAGAATTTCACAAGACAATGTTTCCCTGCCTTAATTTACACCTAAGAGTCTAAATTTGAGATTTAAATACACTACATGTACCTCAGCAATTTCAAATGCAGATCCATCCTATGGGGGAGTTACAAACTCCTAAATTTCAGGTAACAGAAAATTATGTTTTATGACAGATTAGTTGCTAGTTTCCCATCCCCTGTTTTAGAGACTGGCAATCTGACTGTTTATTTTCAATTAATTCATTCTGTTGCTATAGTAACAGTTCATCACTGTCAATCAGCAGTAGAAGACCAAGGCACACCTTTCTGTAAACAATTGCAGAAAGGCAGTATTTTGTAAACACAATAATTAAGAAAATGGATTCGTTTTGTGGAAATGAATACATACCCTGGCAATAAGAAGTCCAAAAGATGTTTATCTACCTTTATAATTTATTTTTGTCATTTGAGTACACTTCAGTAAGAAAATGCAGTCACCTGAACCAAGTATTTCAATGAACATACTATCCAAAGCCTGGAGACAGGAGACCACTGTGGTGAAGATCGGACAAAACCAAAATTTCAGATTTCTTTTTCCCCACTCATAACTTATTTTAGTAGGTATGAAATACTGGAATGCCTGTAACTTAAACAAAACAAGGGGATGGGTATTAAACCGAGAAAACTGCACATTTGAGTTAGAAACCTTTTCACACCATATATTAAAGACCTCCATCCATAAAGCAGCTTCAGACTAAGCCTGAATTGAAAACTCCATGCTTCCCCCCAGAAAACGTGGCAGCCCCACTAAATGCAAAGCTTTGGCTTGAAGTTTATATTGTTATAGTGCAGGCTCAAATCTCTCTCCTGCACAACACTTCATTATAGCAGTATCCGTTCTTATTACTTCATTATTTTAGATCAGGAGAAGGCATACACAAGACCATTTAACTTGGCCAACAGCTTTCAACGCTTCAGCAGACTCTCTCCACTAGACTACTTATTTTTAGTATTTACCATTAAATGTAATCTAGCAAAGTACTGAATAAAAGTTGAGTACTTTTCAACACACAGAGAGTTTTGCCCTTCTCTCATAATCTTAGTTTTCATCTATTTTTCTTTATAACTGTACATTTTATCATGTTGGGTTTTTTTAAATATTTTGAAGTCACCTGTTGTTTGAAGTATTCTTTATGCTCACCAATTAGTCATTTCCATTTACTTTATTAATTCAATTTAAACTGAGTTACAATATTATTGCTGTTAAAAATTTCTTAAAACATCTCAAATTTCTCTATTAAATGATTCATTATATGTCACATAGATACTTAAATTCCTTAGGGCATTTTAATATTTTCTCAATGTCAGCTGCTTCACAATCAAACTTTTGTTTCTTTACTTGTTCTTCAAGTGTATGTTCAGATAATATGGTGGTCATTAGTTCTTACGTGATCCTTTTTTTATTAATTAGACTTCTCTTTTTCACAGGATTAGCTCCCAAATGACCTTTGACTACATGGATTGTTCCACAAATTGTCTCACTAAGCAATGCAGTATTATTGTCAAAATATATATTTTGACTAACATAGTTATCACAATCAAAATCTCAAGGATTAAATCCTCTGTGATCAAAGTTCTGGCTCTCTTGCAGACTTTTTTCCTTCTAAATCAGCAATACATTTTGTTATCTGCTTTTCTTCACTGCCCTCAAGGGTTGTAATAACTGGATTACTTCATTGTTCTTATCTATTAAAGCTTTCTGATGCATCAGCCAAAATACATATTTCTCTGTAAAAACCCAACACAACCTCATGTCAACAGAGTCAAAACATTCCTTTGCTTTTTCTTGGTCATCCTAGACTAAATTTTGTGGGTTTCAATGTTAAACTGACAGTGATTTTCCTTCCGGGGGGAGCTCTGATTTCTGCTTAGTAGACTGTGTTGGGTACTGGGTATGGTCCTGACGTTTATTTCAGAGAAGGCCAGTGGGATGTTTTTTCACCCCACATTTTCTTTAATTCTTACAATACAAGCATTAATAGGCCCTACAGTTGGACTTTCTCTTCATGTTTTCCCTTCTTTTTTCATATCTAGTCTAGGAGTTTGCACTGCATAATGTAAGTGAACCTGTTTTCCCCTCACAAGGCTCCTATGTGCCTTCGAACAGTAGCTTTACCAATGCCACTGTTCCACGTGCATGCGAAATCACTCAAAAACCTGACCATAAACCTGTACTATCAGCGGTTCCTATCACAGCATATATCTTGATACTCTGTTATCAGAGAAAGAACTGAAGATAGACACAGATATGGAGATAATATGGCTGAGGAGGTGAAAAAGCACTGCTGGGCAACTATTAACAACTGCATATATCTGAATCAGAGGGAAATAAAAGGACCACAACTGTTATGTGATGTAAGTCCAAGGAACAACATCTCTTTTATTTCTCTGCATAGTGACTAAAGGAATTACTATGCCATGAGTTGACAGAGCCATGATACAAATGGTGATATTTCCAACTTATATTTTAGATCCCAACACACACAAAACAAAGTATCTTAGAACAGTAAATATGTTACAGCTCCAGATGTTAGAGGTCTACATTGCTTTTTATCATAAAATATGCCCACTGAAGTCTTTTGTGAGACAAGAAAAATCCTTTCGTGCTTCTGATACCATCCCTCTAGTCAGTCAATAGTTATTTTTGAGCAATTACAACACAATGTATCTAAGGTGCCAGCCATCTGCACATTGTCCCTGCTAAATCCTGTTTATGAATCATTTTTATCAATAGCAAAGACAGATTCCATTTAAATAACATTCTAAGTATTTTGGGTTACTCTAAAAAAGCATACTACTGCAATGCACGTCAACTGTAGGGAGACAAGAACTATATTCAAAGTACACTAATTTTTTTAAAGATGCCTGAGGGATGGCAATATTTTGGTTTGATTTGTTTTGAAAACAGCTGTGCTGGAAAATCCAAAACCAAAAGCTTTAAGATGAATATCCAAGAGAGCACAAGATCACCTATATGACAGTGGAAGAAGCCAAACAAGGATAGATGATAAAGATTTTCTATTGACTCGCAGTATGAAGAATCAACTTTTTCATCTTATTTGCTATGAAATCTGATTTTCACCTTATAGTAGCACAAAGAGCTACCACCTGTGTAATTTCCTGAACTCACTGGATTTTCTTTTGTCTGGCACCTCCTGTGCTGCCCAGTGTCATTCTCGTTTTGTTCATAGGCTTTGACAGCGTGAGTACATTTTCTCTCCAGAGCAGACAGCCCTCAGCTGCAGCTTTCCACATTGTGAAGCTGACACCACACAAATCAAGACATGCCTTAAAGTTGTCCTTGAAGTGCTGCGCTTGTGTACTGACCTCTCAGCTATTCACTGCAATTTTGTAACAAATAAAAAGGGGAGTACCTCCAGCATCTTTGCAGTATATACATCCTATAACAACCAAAACCAGATGAAGCTACAGGAGTACCACCACAACACTATGTAATCACAACCTCAGAATTCAGCTTTGGAAAGCTTTTTCCACAAATATATAAGAATAGTAAATATGGAAATGGATTAGATCTTGATGCAATAACTATATATTAGTCAAAATTCTGCAACTGCATAGAGCAGCAGTAACAACAGATGGCTCTGTAGAAATTTACTTCTGTTTGAAGTTCATTGATTCTCATTCCAGACACTTATATTTTGCCAGACAATAGGCTTTGAGTGGTCTTAGTATCGATCATAATTTTCAGATGCAGCAGGCTGCTGGGAAAAAAGTTAGTACTAACCAGAACTAACAAGCAGTAAAACTTGCTAGCACAGGTACAGTAGTGGTCAAATGGCAGCAAGCACAGGAAGTGAAGAAGGTGTCCTGTATCTCTGGATCCAGGATCCAGACTGATTATTTTTTGGGAAAAAAAAAAACAAACCCAAACCAAAACAAAACAAAAAAAACCCCAACCAAACATGTTTAGAAATATCCATTCAGATTCATTATCCAGACAATATCACGTTAAAAAGATTTTAAGACCACATTAAAATGCATATATAATATAAGGATTAATACAGGAAAGAAGAAAAAAATTGTGCAGGAGTCCCATTTTAACTTGATATACATTTCTTCTCCTCAACAGTAAACATAATACCCTCTTTGTTTAGAAAAAATTAACAAAGTCTTGCACTAACTTAGCCTTGTAAGACTAATTGAATGCACTGATGACTGTTTCCACGTACTTCCAATTGTGTGAAACTCTTCCCAAACTGAAGCTCATTTCCCCTCTTTTCAGTACTTTGTTCCCTAATTCTTCAGCATTTCATGTGTTTGTGAAATGTGTTTTGGATCTTACCATTTCCTTCCTTTCCAATGAAAATGTAATTAATTCCTGAAGGACTCAATTAAGATTTTGAGCTAAAATCATGCTGCAGGAGTGGGACAAGAAGGGCTGGTTCAATGCCCAAGTAGTGATGATTAGCAATGTTACTGTTACTCTCTGAAACCACAAACCATCCCAATCCCTGCAGAGAAGAATAAGTATTTTTAAAGTTTTGTATTCATTTATTACTATGTATGCTATGCAATACTTTTGCTGAGTAGATCTAAACAAAGCCTTCTCATGCTGCCTCTGTGCTGTATTGAGAGCAGCAAAACCTAGTTGCCTTGTTAACTCAGTGAATATGACTGGTGTGGTGCAACCAAATTTGTACTGGAACACACTTAACTAACATAACTATAACTTGACTTCTTCACTTACTGAAATCCTTAAACATCCTGGGTGTCATAACATGCAAGCACTACAAAGCAAAAACATCCTCTTTTGCAGGTGGCTGGGTACCAGCTTCACATATTACCACCTTAGGTGTACACCAGCAATTGCATTTTCAATAGCATCATCTGTAATTTACCCCTTTGCTTTGGCTGCCAACTAACTTTTTAAATTTTAAAAATTTTAAACAGATTAAGTAATTTAAAAATATATTTATTTAGAAAGACTGGAAGGTCCCTTACATCGGGCCATGGAGTGCCACACTTAGTAACTTAATTTTTCCCACTGCACAGCAATAAAACTTACAGAAATCTATCTAAATACATAGCTAAATAAATAAGACTTTAAATATTAAAACATTAATATAATCAGATATACATTTTGAGACTTTATAACACCAAAACATTGGAAGAAACAGTATCCATCTTCTGAGAACTAACTAATTAGCAGCAAAGAGTGTGGTTAGAAGTGTTCCTAAGAAACTGGTTGTTTTTCCTGTAGATTTTAAGGAAAACAATGGTGTCAGAGCGCTCAAGCTTCTCAAGAGCTTGGGAAGTACAAAATAAGAAAAATATGAAATAGAAAGAAAAAAAATGTTACTTTTTGAAAGCTGAAAAAAAGCCTGAATACACAAGTCTAATGAAAGGAGATAAAATCTTACACACCAATGTAGAAATATTTGAGAACTAGATCCAAGATGAAATCCTCAGGCTACATGGGCTCCCATATGATCTGGGTAAGAAAGAGCTGGTTAATTTTCTTGAAAATTGGATTGAAAAAGCTTAACAGCTTGCAGTTGAAGATGACCCACTTTGCGTTGAAAAGGCATACAGAAAATCTTTAAGAAATAAAAAAAAAAAATAGAAAAAAGAAATCCTGAGTAGGAGGCAGCATTATGTTCAGCCTCTCAAATCAGAGATATAAAGGAAGGATCCTCCTTAAGACAGCATATAAAGACAGTAAACTTAAAAATATA
Organism: Microhierax caerulescens; assembly: GCA_035590215.1. Classification (NCBI taxonomy): domain Eukaryota; kingdom Metazoa; phylum Chordata; class Aves; order Falconiformes; family Falconidae; genus Microhierax; species Microhierax caerulescens. The sequence goes on from JAVJGJ010000034.1 coordinate 17,450,460, forward strand.
ATTCATGTTTTCTTCTTTCATTTTTTTCTTCTGTCTCAATTGCTATCACTGCAGCAAATAAAAGATTCAAATTAACTCTACCAAATAGGAGTGGTGAAGTGGCTAATTCCACTTCTATTTCAACAGGAAATCAGGTTTCACTTTTTTTTTTTTTCCAAAAGAGATTGGGAAGGACAGGATATGTATGCCTGTAACAGCATTCTCTGTTGTTTCAAAGACGTGTTTCACACATACAGCACTCTAGAGCTTTGAAAAATCCCTATAGCCAAACAGAAAAGCATAACCTAATAGATCATAGCATTAATGGGACTTCATAACTAATTTCATGTCTTCTTTGGCAGAACATTCCTTTGGGGGAAAAAAAAAAAAAATAATAATTCCAGTCAGCTCCAGGTCTTGAACTTCACAACTGGATATCAAATGGTACTAAATAACAAACAACCGACATATCATTTACAAACCAGCAGTGCCCACAAATATATTGATTTTTAAAAATTTTGCACTTGTTCAGCACCTCTGAAAACAAGATCTGAGATATCAAGTCACCCATATGAAAACTAAAATCAGTGAATCACTTTGACTATTCTTTCATCATTGGATGCCGTTCAGCAGCTCACTTTTTTTTTCTTCCTCCCTTCTTGTCTTCAAAATTCTATGATAGTCTTTCCAAACATATAACCCCCAAACCTACAAACTTTCAACAGTTTTATCAAAAAGTTCTACGTTCAACACTTACTGGAATGATTTAAACAAACCTTTGAGATAACAGCATGTTAAATTAAAACGCCGTAGAGACCTAGTATTATTACCTGACTTTCTACTGCTGTTAGGTAAGACCAAAAAAATAAAAATGTAGGGTTTTAGATGTAGCCATAGGAATTTCACACTTCAAGGGTTCTTCCTTATCATAATTTCTTTACTTGTTTCCTCTTATATAAATAAGCATAAGATTATACAATATCCAATTTACATTCCATCTCATAGTTTAATAGCTGCCTTAAAACCTCAATTACAAGCATTCCAAATATTGTAAGTTTTCAAGCTTTCCAAAACCATCTTATATGTATGTGTAGTTCTACCTATAGTTTGTTGATCTGTTCTAGCTGCCATTCTTATTTGTAGATCACTTTCATCCCATGTACCAAGTTGCTCCGTTCCATCCTTCAGAGACTTATTGACGTTGCCTGTTTAAATCACTATCCCATGCACTCAGCTTTAAGTTATGTAATTGACCTACAGCTGAAATGGTCAATGCCCAGATTTCTTTGAAAGTCCTGCATAGGTATACAGCCTGGTTTACTGCATTCAGGTCTTTAAATGAAACATGTTTCATACTTAGGTTCTGTGAATGTAATGAAGGAAAAAAAGAAGCTACTTCAGTTTAGCATATGTGATTAGAAAGCTACTTAAATGAATTGTGAAAAGATTCTGAGTTATTTTATGGGGTTTGTTTCTTTTTAAAATTATTTTAAAGATTTTTGAAATGGTTAGTTGTAGAACACTGGCTTGTATTCAAAAATATAAAGCAGAGCACATAATCTAAGGAATATCACCTTTGTGATAATTATTTTATGTTTTTTTGGATTGCCAAATCAAGTGTGCTTTTTAACTAGTCTCTTGTGAGTGTACATAATAAAAAAAAAAAGTTCTATTTCAGCAGATACTTTTTCAGGTGATTTGCTTACAGCAAAACAAATGCCTAGCTGAAAAGATGATGGAAAAAATGTGTTATTTTTTTTTTATTTTTTAATTGCTATTCTTATTGTTATAAACTAGTGATTTCTCTACCAGTGACTGAAAAACCATGGTAGTGTTACACTTCTTTCTGTTACGATAATAGTGCATCAGGAACCTTCTGTAATATTACTTGTCAGCATTAGCATCCTAGGGTACATAATTATTTTATTCTGCTTCCAGATTGCTATTCCCGCTCCGCAGCATGCAAGATCCCCAACACCATCTACTATGTATTAAAGATAAAGAATTCAATACCTTTTAAGACTGTGTAAAACATTCATTCACTTCATAGCTGCCTCAGCTCTTGCAAGTGTAACGTACTCTTTGATACAAATCTCAACCTAGTTCAGTAAGAACTCGTCACTCTTCATGTCTGTTTTTCATGTTGTGAGATTTTCTTTTCTAAATGTCGGACTACTTCACTTTCTGGATCAAGTTTGGGTCTCAGCTATAGGATTACATATCTTGTCACTACCTCGATTTCTGCTCAAATATAACTATATTCTGCTGTACCAACACCTTCACAATTATTTTTGAACTACACTAACCAAGTTGTTCTGCCTTTCCCACCTGTTTTGTAAAGTATACTTTTGGTTCCAGGCATTCAAAGCTAATTCCTTCAGTTCAATTTAAGCCATCACGCACACTGTTCTAGTTTATTTTTTGTACTTTCCACAGAAACAGAAAAACAGTTCTGAATTGTATAGTTTCAAGAAGTCCTGTCTGTTGACATACTGAGACTACAGTCACACGAATCCACTGAGCTTGGCCTGGGAGGAGGGGAACAACAGATTTAAGGAGGCAGGCAGATGTCTGAAGCATGCTGTTAGCCTAGTGATCCCCTGTACTAGGGGGATGGACTGCCTGGGGAGTAGCATGTATAGGCAGTTTTATAACAAAGCAGACAGCTGTTCTTGTTGTTCCTTTGATATGTTATCAACCAAGACACAGGAGCGCTAGTAGAGAGAAAACTGGAGGCACTTTTACAGCTCCCAGGATGCCATTTCCTTCTACCCACCTCCACATGATTCACCTCAACATCAGCATTCATCCTCTCTCACCACTATCTTTACTGCTAGCTAATACCAAAGCATCTCAGATATTCCTGAAATGACAATATGTGCATTTTAAAAACCAAAAACTAAAAAAGAGACAAACTAACCCCAAAGAAAATGAATGAGGCTTATAGTTCTAAGCAACCACCTGCAACATGACTAAGCAAAACTGTCAGCACTTTGTGCAACACTCACAGACACGGTTCTATTTCTCTTTGTTTCCTTTCCTTTGACTGCTTTGAATGTTTTAAGCCATGGTATTCGGACACAAAAAATAGGCAATTACGAAAACACGTGAACATCACCAATTACAAAAGTGAATTTCTGAAAAATACAAAGGATTTTTTTAACACATTTCTGCTTAAACTCTAAGACTTGTGTGAGTAAGGAACATTAAGAACCCAGAGTCATTCACTGTCATACACCACGAAGGACAAACAGACGAATCATGCACACTGGAAGTACCACACGGATACAAAGGGGGAAATTTTCCAGAGAATTTAAACCATTCTTTTCTCATGATAGCAAAGACACAGGAATTTCACAAGAAGAGTACAGAGCCTTCTAGGCCGCGGAACACAAAACAAAAATCGAATCCAAACCAGCGAAGTAAGATCATTATCATCAATTTATGTCCTTCAAGTCTTACCTTTTCTTCCCAGATCTTGATTATGAAGCTATTTCAGTGCCTTTTATACTTGGCCTGGAAGAGAAGGGAGAGCAATGCTTAGTACACACAGACTATTACAATGGATAAATAAGAGCTGTCAGCAACAACTTCATTTCAATTTAACAGTTAAACATTTAAATTCTCTATCAGCAATAAAATTAAAATGTAAATCTAAGGTGATTTTTTTTTTCCTCCCTATATAACATAGGAGAAAAAGGTGATAAACTTATTCTGGTATCGTAAAACTTCATTTACAACAGTTTTGGATTTCATATATTTTCAAAATTTCAGAATTGACAAGGCTTCTCCCAAACAGAACAGTATGTTGTCTAAGAGTCAAAGTAGTCAAGGTTTTACTCCAAGTAAGACAATGGTGTTTATAAAGACAATGCAAAAAAGGTCAAGAAAAAAACCAAACAAAAAAAAAAAAACAAAAACCCAACAACACAGTACTTCATCTTTTGTGCAATCATTTGTATCCATGCAAAATGACCATAAGCTCCTATCAAGACAAGAAGGATCAACTTTAAACAAATACCATTAGGCACAACTTACATCCACTTTGCAAATTGAGGAAGCCACACTATGTTACAGAAAAGTCAAGTTAATGTATTAAGACCCAATATGAAGCACAATGGCTAATTATCTTATTAGTAAACATTCTTAAGCCTCTCAGCACCATCAAAATATAACAATTTCAAGATCATCTAGAAATCTTTCTCCTTTGTCTACAAAATGTTATACTACTGCATCATCAATAAATACAAACTATCCCTGCATTTTCTATTCAAGCTAAATTAAAATCCATCTGAAAACCTGCATCTATCAACTCAGAGGATTACTCAAGTAAAAACAGAAAAAAAAAATATGAATAGCATAAGAACTGAAATTCAGAGCTTAATGATTACAGATACAGCTCACTTTATTCTGACCAATCAGCTTTTAACAGTTTAGCCTAGTAAGACAAAAGTCAATTAGTACTTCTTTAATAGACTAATCATTTTGCATTTAATTGTCGTATCAATAATGCTGGCATATCCCTACAGCAAAGTCAATAGTTATTACATCAACTAATTAAAATCTGAGTTAAAAGGTAACTCACTGAGAGTTCCATTCAGAAAATGCAAATTCTCAGAACTAAAACCAACTCTTCATGGCAGGGGGGTAGGGGAGGTTCATTTTCTTCTGTGACTCAACCAAAAACATTGCACGGTGCTCTCATAGTATTAGAAGTGACTTTTTGATTGGCATAATGAGAAGAACAGTAAAACAGATGGGTCTCCTCTGAAGTTGTACAAGATTCCCACTGGATAATATAAAATGCTGACAGATAACAAAAGAATTCCACACTTCTTATTCACTGTAGATTAAAATTTAAACATCATGTGAGCAAGCCAAGCGTTTGTACCAAATTTCTTCGCTCTGCATTATAAAATACAGAAACCTGAAAACAGGAATTAATTGTTTGAGACTACAGGTCTATTAATGACCCCAGGAAAAAAATTCCTATTTACCATAATGAGACTAGGAATACTACATAGTTGCTATACATTCTGCTCTTCGTGAATTTGAAAAAGCTTTTGTAGGATCATTGCTCTTAAGACAGCCTGGGGAGTCATGTGTAACGGTATTACCTGTATTACTTGCTGAAAAGAGTAGTCAAAGAAGACACAAAGAAAGATCAAATATTGTACTATGTTGGACTTTTTTTAGAATGATGGTATTGAACAAGTTGTATTAAAAAAAAAAAACACAACAAAACATAGGAGAGCATAGTTTGATATCTGAGCATTGGTAAAAAATGGTGTTTTTTTGTTTGATGTGTCCCATCCCTTGCCCTCCCCCCACCCCCCCTTTTCTAACAGATAAATAAAGAAGAAAGGAATAAAGGAATAAGATCTAGGATGTCTGAAACCCTAGGATTTATGGATCAACTCAACATTTATGGTAAAACTAAAGAACGCGAAGAGACAAAACAGGTAGAAACCTAATTTCTAAAGGGAGGGGAAACAAACTAATAATAAAAAAAGTATATTTAAATGAATCTGCATAAAATAAAGTAGGGGAGGAAAGAGAACAACAAACATTGTAAAAGAAGGACAATGCCATGAGATAATTTTAGAGATGGATGATCAATGATGTTTTTGGGAATACAGTATTTTGTGGAGATTAAAGGAAATTTTTAAGTGCCTGAGCTAGAGAACCCTGTATCTCAAGCTGAATAACATCTTAGATAACAGCAGAAAACCAGCGATTCTTCTCTGACTGCAACTGCTATCCAAAAAATACACAGTATTTTCACGGGCCCATTTATAATAAATATTTTTTTATAAATATTTTATATAAATAATTTTACTGTGAGCAACATATAAACCGCACATAGATTTTTCACTGTGTATTCATAGCAAACACACCTCAAGCTGCAATTCCAGCCTGTTCAGTTCTAAAATAAATATTTCTATAATTACCTAGTAGTCAAAAGTGCAAAATTGACCTTAACTAATAAACCAGCCTCGAAATACAATGAAATACTCATTGTAGAAAAAAACAATACCATTAGCACACACCTTCAAACACCTTCTACATGAAATATTTTTCTATACAGTTTAACACAGATGTTATCATTAAATAATTCTCATGTATTTAATATAATTCTGGTCTGATAAAACCAACTAGATAAAAGCAAAGCACTCATTCACAAATTGAGATGAAGGGAGAGGCAGAAGAACAAAACCATGTCATAAATGTCAGACTCAAGCTCTGCACCACCACGTAAGTGTTATATCATCTTTAAAGGTGAAGAGATGTTCAAACTAACAAGCTCAAAGTTTTGCAGAGAGAATTACTACAAATAGAATCTCCATGTTGCTAGCCTTCAGCTTCAGGAATATAAATCACTAACAATTTTTAACAAAATTTTTCTAAATAACTTAGATGGCATCGTGGTCTTCAAGTTTACATATGTGTGTGTGTGTGTGCATTCACACACATGCACACATATACATAAAATGCTGATAAGTCCTGGTTGGGTGGTTTACCATAACAATAAATGGAAAGAGAAACATTTGTGCTCACTAGGAAAAAATACCTTCAATACTTCTCATGCAAAATCCACCAGTTCCGTTCCTGCAGTATATTGTACTGCTTTTATGGTTAGAAGAGCTAAAAAGCCTGCCTGAAAAATTACATTATTGCAGCCCTGGAACAGATTGCTTACAGAAAGTGTGAAGTTACTATCATTAGAAATCTTTCAGAATAAGTTCTGCCAGCACCTACTTGTGCTTTGATTCAATCTTGCATCAGGAGACTAGACAGTCTCCTGAGGTCCTTTCCAATGCAATCTTTCTGCAGATCCACTTTTCTTCTTCATACTATGAATACATAAGAGAAATCCAAGAAAGTGTAATGTGATTTTTATTAATAGCAAATAATACTCCAGAAAATAGAATGCAGAAAGCCTAACTGTCACCTCTATGATTTGACTACTAAACCACAACACTTCAAAGCATATAACCTCTTCCTTCATGACCTCGCTATGTATTCAGAAAAAAAAATACAAGAGCCAGGGATTTATTCCACTTCCAAGACATGTAGTTTATTGTATGAACCAACTAACACAGAATATATATTAGAATTAAACCCTGTCCACCTCTGCTGAAACTACTTCAGGAAATTCGTATCAAATCTGTCTGGTGCAGTTAGTTTTTATGACAGAACTACTACAGAGAAATAAAGTGTCACTGGTGAAAGGAATGTCAAGCTGCTTTGAATTGGCTAAACAGCATCTGATGTCCTCAAGGATTATAGTGCATTATGACCCTGCCTGCCAATCTGTTTAGCTTCTGACGCTTCACCATATGGGGTCAGAGCAGTGATTTCTCATATAATGCTAAATGACCTAGAAAAGCCTGTAGCATTTACATTGCAAACACTTACTAACATTGCAAAGACTTAAGCACAGATGAAAAAGCTTTAACATATGTATTTTGATAGAGTCTCATTATATTACTAAATTTGACTATCCTTATCCCTTAGTGGCTAGGGTAACCAAATAAGAACCGTCTATGTGGGTTTCAAATACACATGGCACTTCTATTAACTGATCTCAGTTAGAAAATAAACACAATGTTTCTGATATCACCTTGAGACTTGGACAGTATCATTTTTCACTGATCATGTTATTTCATGGAAATTGTCATGGCTTTGTAGGCCAGCAATGCTCTTGGGGAAAACAAAGATAAGGCGATAAAAGGAGAAGAAACTCCTGTTCAAATTTAAGAGCAGCATTCTGAGCAAACAGCACAGTGAAATAGTCATTAAAAGTAAATAAAAATACTTTATTGTGATGAGATGTAGTTTAGCCAAGCAAACAGAAGTGTACTTATTCCAAGTCAAAAAATCATCCTTTTTTCCACAAACTCTGCTATTACAACATTATAACATTTATATCTCTGAAGACAGAGGAACGTATGCTAACTTGAGCAAAAGAGAAAAATGCTTCCATCAAGTTTACTGTATGAGTAGATGCAAAGAAACTAGAAAAATATAGGAGCAAAGATGACCTCAGTAAGATGTACTCATGTGGTCTTTAAACATTCAAAACTCATATTTTCAATGGGAGTACCAGTCTAAAAATATCCAGGCTGCAAAACCATACATAAACAATGAGCAGAAGGAGCTTTGAAAGTTAAAAGGTTTTATCAAGATTTTACTTCCTTTTTTTCATAAAATAAATTGGTCTGTTTTCATGCCTAACATTCATAAACTTATGTGTTAAACCAACAGAGCCAATACAATTAAACATTACATTCCTTACAAACAAATGATGATGTTACTACTACAAAATGCTACAAAGCTCCACATAAAACCCCCTCTCTTTTAGAATGTGTGTATGATTTCATCTGGAAGACGAGCATTAACACGCGAGCTACAGATAATGAGAAAACATCGGAGGGAAGAGAAATGGGAGGGTAAAAGCAATGCAAGGTAAGGGGTAACAGATCAATAGGTTAACCATCTTCAGTAGTTACCTCCCCATGCAACACACTAGAGCATCTTATATTAGCAGAAAATTGCCTCAAAGGATACAAAGGGGTATGTACTAAACATCCAAGAAAGCAATTCTGATGTGTTTACAGGACTGTCAGAGGGAGCAATGTCAAATAATAAAGTGGATATGATTTGATTTTATAGACAATTATGGGTGACTGTTGAGTGCTGTGTTCAGGAGCAGAGACCCAACTTCCATTACCATTAATGGGAGCACTGACTCCAGCAGGATTTATAATTGTACTGGAACTGTAATTGTTTGGCCTCCAAATACCAAAGTGCTGCTAAAACAAAATGTATCAAGGACTTCTCAGATGTGGAGGCACTAGAAAGGCCACACCACATGAGTAAGACACTTCAAGAACGTGAAAGGAGTTTAGAAAGAAATTCTAAGCGCCTATTAGAGTATTTCCTATTTGAGTATTATACCAGTTCCTAAGAAACAATTGCCTGCTTCACTTTGTTCTCACCCTTACATTTTCCCTGCTCCTCCTACATAAAAAAAAAAAAATGTAATAAAATTGAATTTATTTCCCAGTTTATAAACTTTCCGTACCTCACATTCACTGACTCTCACCATCAAACCATTACTTATCATGCATGAGCTTCCTTTCCTACTGTTTTGCTTAAGGGAAAAGTTGACTAGAAAACTGGATTCAATTTAATGAGAAGCAAAAAGCTGGACAGTTTAGAAATGTTTTACAAAACAGGCATTGCTTTTACATACCACACAAACAGACAGTGAGCCTTACAGATAAGGCTTTCACCTGCGATATGGCAGAGTCATGTTCATATCACTATTCTTCCCAATAAACACACAAAGAATGTAAGAGCAGCCATACTGACCTATTTAGCCATCTTCTCACTGACAGTGTTACATATTAGATATCTTCACTTTTAACACCTTCACTTTTAATGCAACAAGCTGCAGCTCAGGAACTTCTTAAATTTCTCTGTATTTAGCAGAACTTAGTGATTTATTTTTCTTCTAAGAATTACCTCAATTCTCTCTGATCCTATGTAAACTCTTCCTATCTAGAGCATACTGTGGCAAGGAGTTCTGAAGCATTAACTAAAAAAGCCACCTAACTGTCTGCCTCAGGTCCACTCTGCAGCTCAACGTTTCCAAGATAGGGCCAAATATCTCAAGCTATTTGGCATATCAGGAGTGTCCCTTAAGCCCCAAGCTAAAGAGCTCTTACTCTGTTTAGGAAGCATGCTACCTAGTGCAATTACTAACAATTTCCCTAAGGCAGAGCATGTGACACTAGTTTTAGTCCAGTGATTAAAGCATTTACCAAGGATCTTTCTGGAAGAACCTAGTAACTTAAATTTTTCCAATAGAAAATATATTTTATTGAACAATGAACGTTGAGCAATGTTAAAGAGCAACCTTGCTTTCCAGATTCTGGGACAGAGCAGTGACCTTGCTCTCATCTTGAAAGAGCTTCCACCTTTAAAGTCCATCTCCATAAGAAACTGTACATACTGCCCCTGCTAATAGGAAACATAAAGACAAATCACAGAGACTAGAAGTTACAGAATATTCCTGTGTTTGGAAGAGTGAAGAAGACAGACATTTCTTAATCCTCAAGTTCTCAAAACAGACTACCAACTGGATAGACTGAACCAACACAATGCTGGATACTAGCTACAAGAACAGGAGGTAGCTGACAGCATTTATGGTATCATTAATAAATGCAACCAAGACAGTAAAATCAACAATATAATGCTTGGTGGTTTGATTCCTTTGAAGCAATGGGACAGGGCTATTGGGCAATAACTGCAGTTCTTCAAAGGTCTGAACCAGTTGTTTGCTCAGCAGTTGATCCCTCTTTGAGAAAAAAATTACCTAATGCAATCCAGAGTTTAATGTTTAGGGACATGATGAAAATAGTGATATAAGTCTTGTGCAGACTTGAGCTCTCAAGGCAGTATTAACAGTGGAGTAAGGGAGACCTACAGACTTCAAGACTACTTGGTACACAACAAATGAGAAAGGCATCCACAATACTGTCACAAAAACTCTGTGGCCCTACTTTTGTTTTTACTTCAAATATAACAGTGTTAAATATGTGCCCGTCATTCATTTAACACTGATAAACAGGAAAATTTAAGTCCTGGATATTCTCAACCAAGAAAGAACAGATAAGTACATTTTCCTAACAATTACTTGTGATGAGAGGAGCATTTCCCTATGAAAAATTCTTCCTATAGTAAAAACAGCAATTTGGGCGGTGTGTGTAAGTGTGTGTATAAAATAAAACTTCACACGGAATCCCTTTTGCATTAACTAAAAAAAAAAAAATATTTAGTGTAATGAAGAATTCCACTAGCCAAAGAGATGTTTACAAGCAATACCTTGTCTTCCTTATTTGACATAACACTGTACACTAGAAAAACATCTCGCAGAAGTTCAAAATACTCAGTTGCATTCCCAAATTTTTAACATAAAAATTTCCACTGAAATATAAGCTTGCACCATGAAAAGTGGTCAAAATTTTAAGTGCGGTCAGTTCAGGTGACAAGAAAACACCCAAACGTACGCAATACCCATCTATTTTGTTTTACGCATTTGAAAATACAAATGCACATACAAAGCCACAATTTTTGCAAGTCTAAATTGTTTAGTTCCATAATTCTAGAAAAACATCAGCAAGCACAAATGGCATTTAAAATAGCAATATTCCCTGAGAATATACATAAACAAGTCAGCATCTATTACAATGACAGGAACTCAAATTGGTAGGAGCTTCGACAAAAATCTGTCTAGGCCTTTTCTTAAAGACAAGCACATCTAAAAAGACAGAACCGCTTTTAAGCCCAAATGCCAGGGTTTTTGAAAATCCACAGCAAAACAAGTAATTTTGGTATGGGGAGAATTGAGAATGACTGAGAGAGATGAAAAATAAAGGAGATTTGTAAACAAATGTCTTCCTTTGCATCCTTGCAGAGTTTTCCTTTACTCTCAGGGTTGCTCTCAATCAAGCCATTCGTCAGAGCTTCCTAAACTGCAATAAACCGTAATACACACTCTATTATGTCCCTGGGTAAATTGTTTCATATGCTTCCTCAGAAGCCTTAGCCCCTGTTGCACTACAGGTTTCCTGCATGCTCACTTTTATTTCCTTCTTGCCCCAGACTGCACACCAGCAGTTTATTTCTTCTTGAATATGTCCATAAAAAGGAGCAATCTTGTGCCAGGTTGTTGCATCTGGCTCTAATCAGGACAAGACAAACAAGAGTTTTCTCTCTGCCCAGCCACAGCCTTTTAAAGAATGCTATAATGTGCAAAGAAATAAAACAGACTCTTTCTATAATTGTACTACGTACCTCTTATAATTGTATTCAGCTGGCAGGTTTCAGCAGCAAAATAATATCATAGGATTGCAGAAGTTCTAAACATAAGAGTGTTCTAGGAACTGATGCATTAGACCAGTCAGGAGAAGTTCTCTGATTATGCAGCTGACCAGAATACCAGAGTGTATAGGTCCCAAAAGGCAGAACTTCAAAAAAGAAGATAAACCCAGTATTAAGTACATTATCCATAAATTATGAACAAATCAATAGGACAGATGCGCTGTTATGTGAGATATCAGTTTTGAGTTTCTTTCTTTCTTTGATGAGTTATTTTGCAAGCTTTTTAATACAGGTTAATTCCATAAAACCAAATAAAACAAAACAACCCCCAAAAAAACATACACTGAAGCAAAATCTTCCATTCAGAATTCTAGAATTATATTACAATAACTATTTTTCCCAACTGTTTCTTACTTGAAAAATAATTACTGTTCTGCAAAATACAGTTTACATGCACAGAAACAGGCAAAATTGTGGTGCGAGTTTATCCAGTACATAATGGCATTCTTTCCACTTAAAAAGACACAGCCAAGGCCCATCTGACCTCTTCATGCCACATTTGTTACTACAGCATAGATCACATAAACCCACTGGACATTCTTATACCTTTGCCTCTAACAGCGAGGTGCTTCTGTAAACAAAAGCTGGCTTGAGCCCAAGACAAGCCTCCACAGACCTGGACAAGCCAAATTTTCCAAGGACTATCCTGATTCCAGGAGAGCAATAGCGTGCCACATCCATTACAGAAAGAACAGTGAACAAACTACTGTGTAACAACAAACATGAGCAATAAACCTGTCAGGATGCAAAACTTTTCCTTAAGTGGAAGAGAGTAGAAGGCATTTCATTCACTGGTTACTCTTAACTGATGACAAGAGTAGACTGAAATATTACCAGCTGGAAACACAATTTGAGATCAGTTTGAGAAAGTCACCCAACTCCACCTGGCCCAGCTGACATGCATTTAAATTATATCCACTTAAGATGTTCTCAAGAAGCACTAGCTTCACTGAACAGATTTTGCTATAATCTGAAGTTTCTTCCATTTCCTGAATCACATACAAGCTGAAAGACTAGAATCATACAACGGGCAAGCCTATTCACATACATTCTATTATTTTTCATCTACTGGTATAAGAAAAATATCAACTGTTTTGATAATTATTTTTATTTTCTGTCTTATTACTTGTTTCATCTGTATTTCTTCCCTCCCATCTTAGAATCTCCCACTCATTTCACTTGCCTGAAGTTCGCACAGCCTATGGGAAGTGCACCAGCCACAGAATATTTACATACCACATTTGCTTTTTCAAGATCTCACATTGTTAATGGCAGAAGCATTTCACCTCAAGCTTTTTTCAGCACACTGAATAGAAACATTTTGAGAAGCTAGAAGCAAAACCATATTGCTCTAAAAGATTCTAACTTTATCAGTGAAGGTATTTTTGTAATACTGGAAAATATAACCTGGCCCTACTAGAGATAGCAGAGATGACTACTAATGGGACAAGTTATTTCAGAGAGCAAATAAAAGGTTTTGGATAGGCACATTGGCACTTTGAACTTGAAATACCACATACCCTGGCTTAATTACGATCGCCAGAAATACTCACTGTGATCCTACCAATATCCTACCTGGGGCTGGCGGACAGTAAAGGCAGCAAAAGTTAGTGCAAAGACACAGTCACTGTGAATAGACTGCACTGATCTGCCATTGTCTTCTGGGCCTTGGTAGCTGGAAGTTCTGAAGGTATTCCTTTAAAAACTAATGGCATGCTTTGAAAAGGATAAAGCCTTAGGTATTTGGTCACCATGACTGGTTTGTCACCATGCCCTGTTTTTGCAAGCATATTAGCAATTCCTTTCTGTCATCTCTGAAAGAGCTGGTAACATTTTACTGTGTGTCCTTGGCTTTCACAGACCCACCTTTGCTGGGAGGAGCAGGCCTGCAAACGCTTTTCCAAGGTGTTTGCCCTGTCCATAGCGATCACTGTATCAGTGGTTAAAATGTCGAGGTGATTTTCTTAAATATCTCCCAGAGAATCTACTTTGTTTTAATACTTTACTAGGTTAATGTTTATCTTCATCCCTTACCTTTTCCAGCACTGCACCAGGTGTCTGTACCCAGCGTTGGCAGCAGGCGGCCACTGGGGCCTCTGTGTGAGGGGGGAGCTCGGCCTCTGTGAGGGGTGGCCAGGGCCGGTTCCCCACAGCCAGGCCGCAGCCATGTGCTGGCACCTTCGGGAAAGCACCTCGGAGATGGGATGA
>JAVJGJ010000034.1:17464698-17491913 GCA_035590215.1 Microhierax caerulescens
GGGATGAGTGAGGGGGGAGACGTGTGAGGAACAACCCTGGGAGTGCTGGGAAAGCACCTCGGAGACAGGAGGAATGAAGGGAAGATGCGTGAGGGATCTTGAAGCGCCAGGGCCAGCCGGCAAAGTTGGAGGGGAGGGGGTGCGCCAGGCCACGGGTCAGGGGAGATGGCCGGGGAGCAGGCTGGCATTCCCTGAAGGAACGGCAGGCCCAGGTAGAAGCAGGTTTTCTGAACAGGACCTGTGGCCCAGGAAGGACCCAGGCAGGGGCTGGTTTATTCTGAGGGACTGCAGCCCATAGGGTCTCCAACCCCCCATTTGCTAGACCTGCAGCCAAGGTCAACCCACCACAAAATGCTGTACTCCAGAGAATCACATGTCTTGTTTCTCCTATAGGCTGTAGTCCAGTGAGAACAGGCAGTGACTTCACTGGCAGACATAGCAGAGTGTCAGTATTGCGTTATGGAAGAGGGTTTCTTTTTCTTCATAGGTCAACGGAGATGAGGCTTTTTACAAGTTTTGACAAAATACAACACAAATAACATTTGTACTGTGGGTACTCTACAAGGCAATGGGAGATCTTTATAAGACCATGGGAAATTTGCACTATATTCATCACTATTAGTAACTATAGTATCCACTGAGCGATCTGATTATCAATTGTAGCACTTCTATTTGTGAATGCCTTCACAGTGTGCTTTGACACCCAAGAAAAGTACAAGAACACACTTGTGGTTTAACTCCAGCTGGCAACTCAGCCCCACGCAGCCGCTCGCTCACTCCCCCCATGGCAGGATGGAAGAGAGAATCAGAGGAGTAAAAGTGAGAAAACTCGTGAGTTGAGATAAACACAGTGTAGCAGGTAAAGCAAAAGCTGCACACACAAGTAAAAGAAAACAAGGAATTCATTCACCACTTCCACTGGGCAGACAGGAGTTCAGCCATCCTCAGGACACCAGGGCTCCATCATGTATAGCAATTACTTTGGAAGTCAAATGCCATAACATCACATGTCCCCCACCTCCTCCTTTTTTCCCCAGTTTATATATGCTCAGCGTGACATCATCTGGTATGGAATACCTCTCCAGCTAGTTCAGGTAAACTGACTTGGCTGTGCCCCCTCCCAATTTCTTGTACCTCTCCAGCCTTCTTGCTAGCAGGGCCCAAGAAACTGAAATATCCTTGGTTTGATATAAACATTACCCAGCAACAACCAAAACCATCACATGCTATCAACATAGTTCTTCCACCAAATCCAAAATGCAGCACTCCACCAGCTACTAAGAAAGTTAACTCACTCCCAGCTGAAACCCAGACAACACTTTAATGCCTTTTATTTTCTTCAAAAAGATCTGAAAAGGTCTTTTTCAAAGAGATCTGAAAGACTTGTCCAGCAAGAGGTCCGATTTACAGAATGTCCAACAAAAGGTCTGAATTACAGATTTTAATCCCAGATTACTTATGTTCATTTTCTCCATTTTGTAACCAGAAGTTTTGTTCTGTTTATTTTGTTGGAAATAAGTTTTCATTTTCCTGGAATTTCCAGACATTAAGCAAATAATAGTTGTGAAGATAAAAAGTATATGGAAGTCCCAGGCCAGCAATCACGAAGGTATATGGAAAACTAAGCACATGAATACTATGTCTGCTATGTCCTGCATTTGATGTGCGTGCACTTCAGGGATTTTTGTCCTCCTAGCTATTGTCCCGGGAGTTCTGATAAGGATATACAAGCTCTGTCCTCACTGAAGAAGGTAAATATGAACAAGAGCAAAAATGAATTGAACCAGAATCCCTCAAGCGCTTCTGGGACTGCCTGACCCAAGCATGAAATAACCTGAAAGTAGAAAAGTTGTGCTCCTGATGTTGATTTTAACCTCTAAACTTTAAAAGAGGGCATTTCAGTGCAAGGTTCTAATGCAGATTTAAGCATTTGAGAACATAATATATAGTCAGGGTCTTACTATCTGAAATGAAACCAGTTCCAAGAGAGCTATTAAGTATCTGGAGACTGACTATACAGGTGCATCTTTTCAGAATGAGTATTGTCCTACTCTGGTTACAAAGATAGGATGCCTTAAAGATAATTCCCCTTAGCTTGTCCAATTTAGTAACAGTCTCCATTCTGACCTGCATCATTAGCCCTTTATAGGATGGAGGCTACCTTGTAAAAAGCTGGCTAGGATGAACAAACTATTTTTGAGGTCAGTTTGGAGTCTGGCACCAATCAGACTATTAGAGTTCTGATGTCAATGTCTGTTACAATGCTTAATATTGACTCAGCATTTCCTTGTACTTTATGTTTATGAGCTTTTCAGTTCCTATTCTGCAAGCAAACAGCACAATTGTTGATGGTGGGGTTTTATCTGTTACCTCATTCCTAATTCTATTGTTATTTTATTCTTGTTTACCCTGTTACACAATTCCTGTTCAAATGGGACCTGACACAGGACCATGGTCCACCACTGACATTTCTGACAATACCAGGAAAACACCAATGGCAAAACCAGTGAACAGCAACTGATCTCCCAAATAGATGCTAGATGCTCCTTTCAAATCACAAATAAGATGAGTATTGTCAGTCTTTTAAATCAATATTTGTATTTCATGAAGAGCAGATATTTAAAACTTCCCCCAGTGAAAGAAAGGTAAGGACAGAGAAGCCTAATGTTATGGATAAGTAGTTTAATGTCTGAGCAAAATATGCCAATTATGATTCTTGACCTGGTAACTTGGACAATGAATACTAATGAATCTGGAATCCCTATTTGCCGATTCTAGCTTAATAATTTTTTATTTTTTTTTTTCTGAAAGTAAATAAAATTGGAACCATCATTTCTAAACCTACGAGCATAATTGTAACCATGGGAGAAATCTCCTGGGAAGCTGACTTTTTCATGTGATTTGATAGGCAATTATGAAAAGATGAGCAAAGATTTTTGCAGTTTTCCTTTACACTAAATCTTGAGTATATCTGTAACCTAAAAGTCTGGTATATTTTAATACAAAATTTTCAGATTATTGAGTTTTTTTGTTGGTGGGGGTTTTGGGCTTTTATTAGTTTGTTTCTTTTCATTTGGGCTTCTTTTTTTTTTTTTTTCCTGTGGGGTGGATGTTTATGACATGATAAGGAGTTTGCACAAATTATTTTGCTAGCCCAGATAATAATTGAAGAAATCCACCCCCCTGTGGCATACATGTCAATTTCAGAATTATTATAATTTATCATCTAGCAACATTTTGGAGAGTAGAGTTTGATATTCAAACTGATATGCAAACATCTGTGCATCTGCTTCTAAGACTTTGGAAGCAGGAAAGATTGGAAACATACATATGCAAAGCACTAGCACTCAGAGAGGAACAAAAGAAACCAGATACTAAAATTATTCAATGTCTATGAACTTCTTGCTGAAATGCAATCAACTGTTGATATTTCAACATGAACCCTTTAGTAAATAGAAAAAAGGCAAAACTAACTGATTTTCATCATGAGGACCACAATCCAAGCATGACTTCCTGGGTCTTAACAAAGCACTGCTTACATTCTGTTCAATCTCAAAAACTTCAAGGAAAATACTAAAACTTGTAAAACAATTGAGATGGCAGCAATGAGACCAACAAACCGTCTCAGCAGAAGACCAAGGAAATATTCCATAACTTTGGAAAAAAAATTCTACCAAGTTTTAGTGCAGAAGTCATATGCCACTAATTTATGACTGACATAAGGAAACTATTTGTCCAAAACTAGAACAAGCATTATAGAAGAAATATGAACTGACTGAAAAACAACTTAACAGCTGCAATGAAATAACTGGACAATATGGATTCTTATTTTTCCAGAGCACTTTTGAGACATTAACATCAGGCAAAAGTAATGGTAGACCTGGAAAACGTAAAGTAAAGATGAAAATCAATAGATTCATATATTTATTGAAACTAGCACTTTATAATCTAAAAAGAGGAAAAGGAAGTCTAAGAACTTCCATTTGAGTTTGCGGTTTCATTTTGATAATCATCTACGTATCAGCATTCGGCCCTCTAAACATAATTCAAGAAGGCACATAAGGTACTTTCTGACATAATTTAAAGCTGCTAGAGATAACCAACAATTTTACAGCTCAGGAAAAAACAGACAGTGACACTGAAAGCCACTAAGATATTGTTTCCATTCAGCATAAAAATACACTAAGGAAATTGCATATAATTGGGAAGAGTTGATCTAAACTCAGAAGTTACACTTGCTTTGAAAGAGGATTTAGAGTATTTTCTCACTTTCTATACAGATGGACAGAAATGGCAAAGCGTAGACCAGCTTATATTTTTACGCTATATAGAAACAATTCAGCCAACAAGTCCTTCAGAAAGCTAAAGATTACCAAAATGGGAATCTGAGAAAAATCTCAGCACTTAATAGCAGAGTTAGTGTAAGGCCCTGCAAGAAACTGAAAATTAGCAGCAAATAGAGTTAAACATATCTGAATCTCTTGTAAGTGGTTTGACATAAGATTCCTTCCTTTTCTGATAAACTCTTACCAATTAATGTTTATTATTTTACTTCTTGTTATCAATCACTTGTCACAATTGCAAGCTCCAACAGGAGTTCATCATTCAACACTATCTAAAATCCCTTTAACAGGGAGTGCAAAAAATTTAGCTTTCTCTGGCCCAATTTTACAGTACAGGCCTGCTGTGCTCTGTCTAGGGCACAAAGAGTGCTTGTCTGGAAGCATCTGGAGAAATAGAACATTAATGTTTACTGAGTGTAATTACCAGTTGTGTGTAGTTCAACAGAAACTCATTTTCCCTTGACTTTCAAAGCAGGTATCATATCACCAGCACAAACTGCTGTTAGCTAATTATTCAAAAGAATGCGTAATTATTCAAAAGCAGCTGACTTTCTTGAGCAGCATAGTGTGAAGTTTTATAACCAATTTTCTCTGATACGGGTACCGTTACCCCATTTAATTACAAGGTTTAAGTCTGCAGTGGGTTTGGACAACGACTTCAGAACACGGTAATAAACATGTGCACCCTCCAGGCATGTTATCACAATTTCTAAAATCAGGTACTGGATATAACAAGGAATACATCTGTGACTGGGAATACATGGTTTTACATTCTATCCTATCACAAAAAGCAAGGCCAAACTACACGGAAATAGCATACAAGGACTCTAAAGAGGGTAGTAGGTATGGCAAGTTGTAAGAGCAAGACTTTTCTAATAATGTGAGAGATGAACAGAACATTCAGGAAAAAAAAAATCAGTGCATTTCGTAGATTTTAAAAACAAACACATAAGTGTTTCATTTCATTGCAATTGTAGAGGTTCACTGCTATAGCATATATATATATAGTGAACTAAGCCTCCTCCATGCGTGCTCCCCATACACCTGCACAAAACTTATGCCAGAGACATGAATGAATACTTCTTGAGTTTTGCTTTCATCCCAAATCGCCTTCATTTGGCCCTATTTGCTTACAATAAGACTAACAAGGAATCTGTCTGCACACACAAATAGCATAAATGCTTAACATAGCCAAAAAT
The DNA here is from genome assembly GCA_035590215.1 of Microhierax caerulescens. Classification (NCBI taxonomy): domain Eukaryota; kingdom Metazoa; phylum Chordata; class Aves; order Falconiformes; family Falconidae; genus Microhierax; species Microhierax caerulescens. The sequence goes on from JAVJGJ010000034.1 coordinate 17,470,241, forward strand.
TCACTTAGAATCAAATAGTGTACTTTCCATGAGGGGAAAAAAAAAAATCAAATAGTAAAACTTTCTCATCAGTTAGATGTTATAGCTTAATTTGTTTTCAACCAATGTTTGGGTAAGATTTTTCTCTGAAACTTTTGTCCACCCATCATGACTTCATTAAAATGCAAAGTTGTGAAGGTATTTTCTAGAAATATCTAGTGTATTAAATAGGTGCAAATATTAGACTTCATTGGCAGGCTACCAGGAGGAAAAAGTTATAGACAGAACACTGTTATCTCAACTACTGTGAATATAACTGGTGTAAAGTTAAATGACATTCACATATGTCCTCTTCATCACTCTGAGACACTACATTATTCTATTATTCTATGCAACAACATCTGCTTGATTTAGACCCAGCCTGGACCTCTGAGCTCAGGTTGACAGGGAAAAGCTATTCCCATCACCTCAAAACCATATTGGTAGTTCAGAATACTGTCAAATCCTCCTGTCAGATCTAATCCTTCAGTAGATTTCAGAAATACAAGAATTTTTAAAATGGTTCTCTTCTTAGGGAAGAACATGCTCCACGTGCATGTTCTATATGGGAGACCTAATCACTGCCTCCTGATTTTTTTCTGCTTCTTTGCTGCATGCAGTGCAAATGTTTCCTTGAGCTTATTTTTCAAGTGGCTTCTTAGAGCACAGTAGATATTCCCTTGAGTGTATTTTCTTTCTTTACCACCACTCTTTTCTATACAAACAACAGATTGCTCTGCTGCTGCCCTTTAAATTTAGAGAAGAAAAATCCCACACCACAGATGTCTCGTGATGAGAGTTGGGTTGCTTGTTCCGCAGACTTACTGGGAGGTCAAACAACTCCAGCCTTCCTTGTTGTCCCTCCTCAGAGGATACAGAGCTTAAATTTTCCTCTTTTCTTGATGGTTCTCAGTCTATGATTTATAGACCATTGTTAGAATGCAAAAACATCCTAAACATTCCAGAGTTATACTGCATGTTTTCCAATGCTATTTTTATTAATAGTGCAGTGATAATATTGCATAATTATCTAGAAGGATTAAGAATTACTGGTTGAGCTTCCTATAGAATTGTACTAGTTACTTTGGAAAATTATGACAGACTAATTCAAATTAGGGGTGGCTTTAGTGCATACACCACAAATTGCATTGTCTAAACTTAGTGTCAGTATTCTTTTTTTCATTAAAAAAAATTTAAATCTACTGTTTAAGAGAAGCAGAAGTGTCATCTAAGCAAGTAAAATTAAGAGTAATGTTACTTGCATCCCTGATAAGAACATTAAGAGTGAAATGCTTGGAAATTTAGTAAAAATGAACTGCAAGCAGGCTTTCTGATAAGGCTATGGGAGTCCATATACTATCTCAAATTCTCTAACTGCCATTTCAAAATGTTAAAGAAGGGGAAAAAATGCTTAGAAGAAGCATCTAAAAAAGTTTGTTCGCACAGGAAACTTCCACCATTGTAAGCTGAAGCAAAAAATTAAAAAACCTGCTTCCACAGTGACATAAAATAAAATGGAAAAGAAACTGCTTCATAAATTTTAGTACTGTTGGTTAGACTGGTTCGAGATGTGTGTACACACACCTAATACCCTAAATAAAAGTACCCTTAAGGAGCAGCTTAAGCACACTCATATGTAACAGAAGATGCAGATACATAGGTGCCAACAACTAAATAAAATAAGTAAAGAGGATGATGAGGAGGAATCTGCTTTTATTACTGAGATAATAAGCATATTTTTTCAGTGTTACTCAACAAGCATACATAAAAAGACAGTAGTTTGTGCAACCAAGTGAGCCGCACCACCAAGCAACAAACTGAAAACAAAGGCCCACATTTCCAGAACTTAGTTGGATACTCCTACACACACCCCCCATCCCACCCCCAGTCTGGTGAACCCTGTGCATTTCTGTTCAGTTTTTGAAAAGTTATTTAAGAAAAAACTTCTCTGGCCTAGCAAGCCTCTCTCTCTTCCTCCCACAACCTTATTCAATAGAATTAAATAATATCAAAATAATAAAAATACGTAATAGTAATATAACAATAATATGTAATAAAAGCAAGAAAAAAATCAGATTGATCTTTTAAAGAGTCTGCATTATTTCCACAATTTCTATTAAAAAAGAAGTCACTCCCTCCCCCAAATCTGTTACACAGAGATCCAAAAGGCTTTAAAGATGTGATAAAGCAACAAATAGAAAATAATCTGATGACTAGCTGTAGAAGGGGCGTCACAGAAACAAAATAGTCACTATCTAAAATACTAATACATATATCAAAGAACTATAATGTAGTACAATTACATGGGCCAACAGTTAGAGCAGTCTGCAGGCTTATGAGAAATTAGGTGAGATTAAGCAACTTTGGTATAATGCTGTAACATAAGGTGATATATCTCAATATATTAATGATCTGATTGAATTTTGAGACCTCATTAATGAGCAAAAAGTCAACATTAAAGTTATCTCTAGTAACAGAAATCTAGAAATCTGAAAAACACTTTTCATGTGGTTTCTCTGCAGATTTACAACAATCTTTCTGGAATTCACTTGCGATGCTATCTCCCTTGAGAAAATATTTCTTACTTCTTTCCAATGACAATTCTGACCAACTTCTGAAAGAATACGCCCTCCACAGAAAAGCAGTTTCTGACACGTCATAGAAAAAAAGATTTATACTTGCATACCTCTATTCACCTCAACCCTCTTTAGAGGTTCAGGAGAAAACATGTTATATGAGAAATATAAGCCATCAGGTTTCTGTCACTTGACATAGCACTTCTACCACTTTTGCTCAGTAGTCCATCCGAAAGCATTTTATACAGGCACTGCTCAGGGCTTCGGTCAAGGAGGCCATATAAACAAAAAGCCCTTCTGTCACAGGAACATCTGTTATTAAAGGTAAAATCTGAGATTTGTAGAAAACACTAGTAGTATGCTGTGTTTTTTTCAAACATATGCAAAGAGCCATTTTTAGCTGCAGATTCCTCAGAATCAGGTGAACTAACCTAATAGTTGGGGTTTTTTTTGTCTGAACTACAACAGTCCTCACCACACTGAAACTCCCAATCATATTTTCCCCCAACCAAATTAATGTGCTCTAAAAGTTCAGTCCTTCTAAATACATATATATATAAATACGCAGATTAAAATTCAGCATGACAAATACAGGCCACACAGAAGAATTCCACAAGTAGTAACAGAATAGCCTGGAGAGCCAGCTGCCTCTTGAAAATACCAGAATTGAGAAGAATTCTCTCAAGCTGTAGAATTGCTTATTTATGACGGTTTCTGTCCCTCCAAAGTCCAAAGATTACATATTTCCAGGGTGAGATATGAATCAGGTATTCTCCTGCTTATCAAGACACTTTCCAGACAACATAACTGTGTGCAGAAGCTCTGACATCTTAAGAAGGAAGGATGACTCAGATCTGCAGAGACCATTAACAGTATCCAGCAAACAAATGAAGCAGACAGACCTAATGCAGTCTTGAACAACGTATTTTTTCCTGGAAGATTCTCCTTTACATTCTTTGAATTTGTTTCTATTATCATTTATTTATAAGAACACATTTTAATATTTGCAAATGTGAAGGCATGGACAGCTTAGTTAAGAAAAATGATAGATTTACTGTTCTGGAGACATAACATCTACAGCCACAAAATACAGTTAAAAAAAACCCCAAACAAAAAAACAAAAAAAACCCAAAAAAACAACAAACACAAGGTTGAATCTCCTGATTATTTTGCCAGAAAACATTAAACCTATTCCAATATAAGATCCTCAAGCAGTGAAAATAAACCATAATTCAGTCACACTATTTAGTCATTAGTTTCCCCTCAAACAAAAAAATAAAAGCATTAATTTGTGCCAAACATAGCAATTCCACTTTGGACCTGAAACCTTAAGACTGAAGAAAACATCATCTGATACAAATTATGAGGCATGACTGGCTTTGGCCATCTTAAACACATACACACAGAGCCAAGTGCTTTAGCATCTAATAATCTTATTTGAGCCCTCTTCATTTAATATGGCTTCATGTGATCTAAGTCAGTTCTCAGAAAAATAATTTCTCTTTGCTTACTTTGCTCCCCTCCCCACTATGCATTTCCCGGTGATTCTAGCTTTATGGAGGAAGATGACTGCATAAACTTCACATACCTATTGCTGTGCACTGCAAGACATCGAGAATCCCTTTGTTACAATAATGCTATATGTGTCTTGCCCAGATTTTTTTACCCTGAAGTACCTCATAAACAGTTAATCCAATAAAAAGAGTAGTGCAATACTGGAAGATTCAATTGTTTCCAAAAGTTTCAGCGATTTCATTGCCAATATATTTCTGCTTTGGTTCATCAAAAGGACTGAGTAGCCTGCCAGAAACAGCTGTGAATTTGACAGGAAGGAGATGCTCCAGGAAGACTGTTTCAAATCCCAAAAAGAAAGGAGTAAGCAGTTTCATTTTACAGTTATTTTCCTCTAGCTCTAAAACTAGTCTTTTTCCTGTGTTTCAGAGAATTTTTCATAATGCCTGTCCTTCTCTGGAAGTTGTCAATGGCTTAGTCAATTTCCAATTTCAACACTCTTTAACAGCCACTGACTTTTTCTGAAGAACAAAAGCTTATTTAAACCTCTGGCTATGATTTCTCAAACCAGTAAAACTGTGGTCAGCAGCCCACATCCACAAACATAGCTTTTCTGCTTCCTTACCCTCTAACCACTTGGTGATCACAAGTCTGCTGACCCCACTATCTTTTTTTGCCTCTCTGTTCTCAGAGGAATGTTGGACCAGGAAGTTTAAAAAAATATATGAATTTTCCGTTTTATCATCAGTCATTGTATACCTCTGAGATTTAACAGACATTAGCTACAAGCCATACTTCCACTACAGAGAAAGAGAGAAGGCAAAAGTCAGAAATAGATAAAGTGATAGAATAAAAGCTTGTAAAGTGCTTTGATGACAAAGGTTATGCAAGCGTGAAGGAACACTCTTACTCATCAGTAGGGAGGAAGGGACTTTGAAGCACAATTTAATGGCCAAACAGAAGTCACGAACTGACCGAAAGTTTCAGTTTGGGTACAAAGTACAACAGTGACAGAATACACAATGCTACCATATATCGCCCTGGACAATTCTGACGTGCATAAAAAAAAATATCTGATAAAACAGCAGACCTTTTAAAACATGCAGTTTTCGTGCCTCAACCTCAGACAACACTGACTGCACACCCTAGAACCTTTTTCTCCAGAGAAGACAGACTCTACTGTGCATTTTACAGATTCATAAGCAAGAACAAATCCAGCACCATAAAAACAGACAATACCTGTCAGATTACTAGAATCAGGAAAAAAACCAAAGAAATAGCGTAATACATCAAAAATTGATACTAGGGTATTTTTTAAGACAATTAAGCAAGGCATTCTCTATCCTGCTTTATCTCTTTAAAGACAAATCTCAAAAATTGAGGGCATGCCAAATAAAGCAAAATAAATTAAAACTTGGTATCTTACTCTACATATTTTTCAAAATACTCAACAGGAAAACCCTGTCACTTGTTAAAACCAAAATTATCCAGGTCTGTTTTCTTTAGGATATGACACTAGGCCACTGCTTGCTATCTCACATCTTCCTTCCGGAGCAGCATATTCTCTGCTCCTGTATCATACACGTTCAGCAGCACATATGAGACTTGTATGACGGCTCCCCACCTCACGTGCTGCAAAAGTCCTTTTCCTGATCCAGAGCTTCATGTGTGAGATGCAGCCAGAAAAAAAGCCAAAGAAACCTTATACTCCCCAGACACATCCTTACCCACCTCTTTGTTGCATCCATGTATAATCCTGTCCGCCTGATACCATACAGACTAGAGGAAGTCTCCAGAATAAACCCTGAAGCTGTCAGCAAGACTTGTTCCATCAATCTTTACATCACTCCTTCAGCAGTAAGGTTGTCAGAAACTGCTAATGAAATCCTTTCCCCCATTTAATGAACATGGTAAACAGCAGATGGAAAATATCATGTAGAAGCCAGTAAATCAAAGACATAATTCGCTCACTTAACAACACTATGGCAATGAAAAGTTTTGAATACATATACATGTATATAAAAACAAATAACGGGAGAAAAAAGACCTTTAAATTGTCCATAAAGGTCAATCTCTGCTCCTGTTTTACAGAAACTGATTTATAAATCTAATATTTAAATTTCAAGCAACTAACCATCTGCAAAAAGGAAGTAGATCATGTGAAAAACAAAACAAAAAAAAAACCCCAACTCCAAACAACTTCAAAAATCAAAATGGGTTGTTAAAGCAATTTTGGTCTTCCATATTTTTTGTTTCCTTTAACATTATGTTTGCAGTAGATTTTTCTGTCATAGAAAGATCCCCTTTCTGGAAATAATAGGCTCTCTCTATAAAAATAACTTTTATTCTTATACAGAATTAGATAAAATTCAAATGCAGATTATGTAAACTTCTCTCCCAAATTATCCTGTGAAATAATTTTGATGGATTTTTATAAATTTTTAAGTAATGTTTACTTCTGAAATGCAGCAGTGGCTTATGACATTTCTTTGATCTATACTGAATTTTATCTATTTTTATTGTACTATAGAATGCACCCAGTTCATATATTGACATCTTTTGATGTACTGAAATCTTCATATAATTTTTGTTATGCATCATCCTTAAAAAAAAATGGATAAAGAAACATATGGAGAATATCTATACACAGTGCCGCAGATCACAGGTAAATTCAGTCAGTTGTTCATGAATAATAGAGAACAGAATTCTGATTGAAAACAACTTTTCATGTGACTGCATGCATTTAAAACTAACATTACTTATACCAGTAACCTGTGTTCTCTGTGAGATACAGTCTGTACTCATATTCTCATATAGGTATACTCATCCTCCTACATATGTGACTTCAAAGTTTTGCATGTATATCAGATACACTTTAATCCCTTCCTTCTACTCAGCACAGGAAATGTAAGAGGGACCACATCCACTGGCATTTCCACTTCTCCTCTGAAAGAGGCAGGGGAAAACCGGTCAGCTACAGGTCTTGGACAATAGGAGTGACACATAAGAGGACTTCCAGGTAGAGTCCAGGTCTATGCCCTCACACTGCAACATGCACAAGTTGCAATTTGCGGTGTGCCTACAGCCCCATTCCTGTAGCGAAGATAAATCTTGCCCAGAGTTCAACAACACTTTAAAGGGAAGAAACCCCTCGCCAGACCAAAGCCAGAAAAGCATCCAGGTGAGCTTCTCATCTCACAAAGGAAACGTCTGTTGAAAAGAATTTTGTGGCAGAGGTGACTGAAAAGATCTCTGGCAATGCCTGCTCAGTCGAGTCACCAGGAAAAAGAACCCTTGACAGCTGCAATCATCTCCGAAACAAAACAGAACTCTCACGTTGGACTTACTTGAAGCCTACAGAAATGACACTAACGGCAGTTCTCAAACAAGCGGCCATCGCCAGGGCTGTACAAACACCTGGAACACGGGTGAGAAAATGGGCTGCAAAGCTCAGAAATGGCACAAGGACAGAAAACAGCCCTCTGAGAAAGCTTGTAAGATTCAAAGAGAAAAGGAAACAACATAATAGTGTCACACAGCAAGAAAAGAGGCTGGACAGAAGTGACATGGTGGCAGCTGTGTTTCCCCTTTCATGGCACACATCAGGGTGATGGAGGGAAAGGGAGACTGAGCATCCCCGTGTACCCATGCTGGCAGAACGCACAGACTTTGAACGGGGAGAGGTTGTGACAGCGGTTGAAAGATCAACACAGAACTATTAATAGATTGTGTTAGCATATGCACTTACACAGAATTCTATACATCATATATATCATATTTACATGTGCTAGAAATAATTTACAACACAGAAATCTTGAATCATGTGACATGCCAAATTTTAATGCAGCTTAATAATAGAGCCAATCGCAAAGACCTTTTTATACCTCTGTGTAATATCTTTTAAAGTAAAAAAAAAAAAAGAAGATACTAAGTTCCATAGGGTTTATTATCACTTTTATGACCTGATCTTATTTTTAATTGTAATACCAAAATCTGCTGTTCCTCTCCCCTTTCTTGGTTAAATAATTAGTTACCATGGAAACAAACATATTTCTGGTATGGACACCAATCTGTGACGTTGACATGAAATATCTCCCGTTTCGGTAGGTACATGGGGACAGTGCTGATCATGAAATATTTCATGTTATAAACAGCTCACACTGTGATGACAAAGAACATTTACTTTGGATAACAATGCAAAGCTGTACAAATAATAGAATAGGAAAAAATAATCACAATTATCTTTCTTATTTTAATGGAAATAGGCTGAGATTGTATTGAGCAAGTATTTCATCTTCCTCAATTTACAGATCTCAAACTGATAATTTTGGAAAAGTGGTCACAATCAAACCTAGAAAGGAGGAATCTGGTACCTCTCGTACCTCCAGTGATAACAGAGTGCAGGATTTTTCATTTCAGCTACTTCATAAAACCCATCTGGCTGCAGAAAAGAGGTTGTCCGTAACACTACCTCAGGAGACTTTGTTTTAAGCAAGTGATCAGAGCTCTTTCATCAACTCCTTTCACTTGAAGATATAAATGGCCCTCAGAAACATGGGGTGCAGAAGCACTCATGTCAGCATTTACCCTCACAGGTATTCCTATGCAAATAAATGCATACTACTAGATATATGAGAGCTAGTCCCATGAGTTAGAACGTGCAAGCCTACCCCTTAATTAGAACATAGCTTCCTGTCATTTAAAAACTATTTCTTATGCAGATACAGTAAAAGACATCTAAATGAAATCATTTATTCCTGCGATTATTTCAACATGAAAAGGAACGTCAAAGTATGAAACTATGACTGAAAACTGACATGGCTTTAAGATTGTAAATACTACCCTGTATTTTCAGAATTGTAACTGCATAAATACAGTGCTTATTAATTTCCTTTTTTTTTTTTTGTGAGAGAAAAAAAAAGAGAAATAATGATTGAGAAGGTATGAAAGAATATGGAAAAAAATCATGTTTTGGATTAATTTTGCATACGAACTCTTTAAAATATTTAAAGCTTAATAATTTTGCAGTTTCCTTGGGCTTACCATTTTGATCTTCCAAATACCTTGTTTCACATTAGTCTGAATTATCAATTCATTTAAAGTATTTTTCCTGTAACCTATGCAAGTGGATAAACTGGGGAAAGAAGAGTAGAAAGAAAAAGGAAGTCAATAAGAATTTTTTAAACAAGCACAAGTTCTATTGTTTCCTCAACGTATCTCTTCAGAAGTTAGGAAAGTAGATTTCTCTAAAGGAACTAGGCAGAGGAAATGCTGTATATACCCCATAATGATACAAGAAGAAGCTAAATACATGCATGGATTGGAGATTCCAAATAAGGTCTCATATTATTTTTTTAAATAATGCTTTTGAAGAGCTTATTCAGTTAAAAACATGCTTTTGTGTGTCAGCTTGATTAAAAAGTAGGGAAGATTTAAATCAGACATTTTCAATTACCTTTACAGCAAGTTTCCCATGAATATGTTCCTTTAAGTTCCATGTTCTAAGCCATCTTGTACATTCCAACATATTAGGCACCCTCAGCTGCTGATACCCATACACTCATTAACGAAGAGGATCACAGATGGCACATGCTTCAGTAAACCCCCTTTTTTTCCCCTTTGCTGCTACTGTCAGTGGATAAGAATCTGCCTTCACCTCCACTCTAGGCATTAAGCATGTATCACGTAATTCATCCACATACTCATACCAATCTATACCATGCTTCGCTGAACCTTGTTATAAGCCCCCCACCCACCCCCACCCATCCTTGCACAAAAGAGTAAGGCAACACTCACCCACACCCAGTTATCTCTGCCATTTCCTTTCTGAAACATAGACAATATCATAGTCTGGGTAACAAGCGATAAAGCTGCTCAAGCACCCCCACCACTGCGTTTGAAAGAAGATACCTGCAAGTTGCATAAGGCAGGATGGCAAGAATGTGCCAGCCTGACAGCACAACAGTAAAAGACAGGCAAAGGAAATATTAATACACAGAATATCAATGACTGGACTTCACCTTAACTGGTAGGAAGAAATAACACAGACTATCATACAAAAGGAGCTGGGAAATACAAATTATTTTCTTTACATGGTTTTAGTAATTATCCAAAATGTGATGTGTAGCCTTACGCAAACTTAATGGTCTTGCTAAAGTATTGGACACAGGAAAACCCTTGACTACCTATCCAGACAAAACTGTAATTAAACTTTAAAATCAAGACTGATTTTTGCAGCACTGTACATTATATTGGTTTTAACTCCTTCAATAATCACCCAACAATTAAGAAAGATTAAACACATAAGCTAATACATACTAACAATGACAGAACTACACACATAGTATATGCTTGCAAAAGCACAAGCACTGAAAATCTCAGCTCAGTAAAATTTTGTTCTTTAGCACAAAGTTATACGTGTTCAGCTGAAGCCCATTTTACTTTTGCATACGATCCTCACCCTGCAACGTGACCATCGCATTTGAGCAGGATGATAACTTCAGCTGCTCCCTCAGTCACTTGGTTACATCCACAGTGTAACTGCATTTAAATCATGACCAGGGTGAGTTTATTGATGGGATAACAACATCACACATGACTACCTATCCATGTCCTGATGACTATCTCAGGCCTGCAACCTAACACATTAAAGGTTTTTAGAGATACTACAAAAATATATTTAAAATATTCACCAGAAATAGTCTCTACGTGTTGTTAGAAGGGTATTTTATATTTTTTTCCCTGCTTTTCTAAGAAAAGACAGCTGACACAAAATTGGCAGTTTAAGCACACATGACACTGTTGGATGTCAGTCATACTTGATAACTTTTGAGCTGGTTGACCAATTATAACCAATACAACAAAAGCACAGCAGCTTCACAGACCATTAAATTCTTGATTGGGAGGGGATAGGGTGGAAGGGACAGGGAATTAGCAGAATAATAGAGATATAATATCAGAATTAGTGTGCCTTGCCACAGGAAAGGCTTCCATGTCAGCTCAATAGTTCTCTCTTCAACCGATCAACAATTAATTAACTGGAATTAATTATGGTGTTTGTTATCTATTATTCAGCTAGAACATGGAGTTTGAGAATGCTGTGGAAGAAAGGGCAATTGGAGGTGGGAGGAAATGCATGATCCTGTTAACACTTCAGAAGAGTTCAGAACATAAGGAACATGGTGCTGAAGTGTAAGAGACTAACGTAAAAACTGCAGGAAGCCCAAGTCCATTAGTACTCCTTAGGCACAAATCAATTTTGTAATCATCTGCCCTCCAAGCACTCTAAAATGTTTGATAGCTAGTTTCTTCTCATCGGGAAAATCCTCAACAGAGACACATTAAAAGCAGTATTTTCAAAACTAAGTCACGGGATAAAAATATGCTAATAAAACATGCATATGTGTGCCATCATCATCTGTCACATGCCTATCTCAGTGTTTCAGAATTCCATCACCTATCACTTAATGTCATGCTCTGCTAATCATCATCAGTCTCATCGAGCAACCGAATTCAGTGGGCAGCAATACAGCTTTCCCTCCTCAAGAATTAATGTAATAAAGAGAGGATGCTTGCAAGGACTTAACAAAATATACAGATTTGTACAAAGAGAGAGGGTATACACAGCAAGAAGGACTGCAGGCAGAGAATCAGCAGGCTCAGCAGTCTGAGTAGATTATAGCATCTCAGAGGTTGAAAAGCCGCTTCACCTACAAGGGTGAATGCTTGATTATTACTCCTCCCTCTGTGCTCTGTCCCCCCTTGTTTATTGTCAATCAGGTTTTATTCCCCTGAGGAAGGCAGTGATGATAATGAAAATGTAACTATTTGGGAAGAAGCAGCAAGAACGTTCATGCTCATGAGTTAGCGTCTCCATTGATCAAGTAGCTGAGAGATTTCAGAGCAACGATTCATTCCAAAAGAGCTGAAATCTGCCTTGGCCCATTGGGGATGGCATTCACAGGACCCTGTGGATGAGCAGAATGATACCAAGGTTTTGTAGGGAATAGTCACTGGAAGCTGGAGTCCTAAGAAAACACAGGTATGATCAGTGATGACAGAATGATCAGATGATACAGAAGCTGAGGAAGGTGGAACAATACTGAACACGGTAATGCTGATGTTGATGGGGAGAAGAGACACTGGCCAGTGACTGGGATGCTGAATGGCACCTCTGTGCTTGCTTACCCTCAGGTCTTCTCTCTGCTCACCAGCAGCCATGCTGCTGCACCACATGGAGGATACAAGTCAGCCCTTCCAATAGGACTTTCCCCCAGAAAAAAAATAAAATATAGTACATGAAAAGGTGTGAACAGACCTTCCAGCATGTGCTTGGGCTTCTACACTGATCTGCTTCTAAATACCTCTGTATGTTGGAGCTCCTTTACACACCTCCCTTGCCACTTGCTCTCTAAATATTCTCAAATATCCCACATCTTGCCTTTACATAGCACAATGAATTCATTTCCATGTTGGATTACGCTAGTTTATAAGTAGCTCAGTGGGGCAAATTTCCTTGGCAGGAATTTAGGTCAAGTTTGATTCCAGCAAGAGTGCTCGGTACTTGCATGTGAAATATTTATATGTGGATGAGGCACATATTTTGATACAAAGAGAGCCAGACACAAGCAAATATCTATGATCTGCCATCTTAAGTGGAGGAATAATAATTCCATTTCCTTCTGGACTATAGTCTGTTTGACAGCTCAAGTCTAGAATCCACAACACTTTGACACTAAGCCAAACTGTCACTGACATTTCTGTGTCTGAGAAATCCTGAATCTCACAGGTAAACTGTGAAAGCCGAGAAGCAAGGGAGTGAAAGTGTGAGGTTCATAACTGCGACAGTAGGCAAACTCTGAAGAGTCACTTTGTGTGACCTCTGCTTTCTTATATCTGGGGGCAGCATAAAGCTGGGGAAATAGGAAGGAATAAAAAACCACAGAACTTTTGCAGACAGAAGAAACATATGCTCTGTATATGAGTTCAGGTTATTTTTTACTGTGTGGTAGACAAGCCAAACGTTATTTAAAGTGAAATACACCCTTTCAATCTAGACAAAAAGTGCAAGAATTACATTTATGTTGTCATTTTTGTACACTGTTAAGCAGACAAGAAGGAACATATTACAAATCTGAATTTTCTCAGCTGATTTTTTTATTTTATTATTATTTTATTTTTTTTTCCCTACTGGTAGGGAAGGAGAATGTACAGGAGCTTTCTTAAGGTCAAAAGTAGAACTGAGACTACTGACCTCTATAATTACTATCTATTGATTTAAGTGAGCTGTTTATATCCTGGCAGCACATTTAATTCTGTTAACATTTACATAGTCAGATATAACTCATTAAGCTGACACTCTCTTAATATTCCCCTTTTCTCAAAAAGAAAGAAAAAAGCCCTTGTAGTTTAATGTACACACTAGGAAAAATTTAACACTTCAAAAGGAGCTAATAAATGTGGCTTAAGAACACAAGCCTAGAAGACAAATCACATGCCCTCTCAGAGTCCAAGTAAAGCTGAGGTTACTCAGACAAAACAGAAGCACAAAAACGAATCTTATCTGTAGTGACTATCACCTCATTTATACAAAATCTTGCAGACGCAAAAAAGCTTCCAATAAAAAAGGAGAAGGGCTCAAGATATTTACTGGAAGCACTAAAGACCAGGACTCCAGCAGATATATTTTATCAAGTCAATTAATCCACTAAGAAAACAAGTAAAATAATTTTCTGGGAAACACAGCAAATCTATGACTAGATTAAATGTTTATTTTAAGCTATTTGTAAGCATAAATTTATGCATTATATAAAATCAGGGAATATGACCAAAGGCATCAGGGTTTTTTTTGGGTTGTTTGTTTGGGGGTGGGGGTAGGGGGTTGGTTTGTGTGTGTAGGTATGGTCAAATACAGGAACATGTTTCCCAGAGGTATATTCAAAACCCAGCTGGGCACAGTTATAGGCAACATACTCTGATCCTGCCCAAGCAGGGGAGTTGGACCTGATGATCTTAAGAGACCTCTTCTAACCTTAGTGATTCTGTAAAACTTGTGAGAAAGGAGACATCACTCATCCATTTACCATCTCTAACATATCTGGGCATTGACCAATATATGGTCTATACAATCTGATGAACATGGTATCATGAATAAAAACTGAATGCAGTTTCCTCAAAATTCCCAAATGTCAATTTTTTCCAGAGTTGAATTTACTTAAAAAACCCCCAAACAATAAAACCACCGCAATCCCAAGATGCAGTCAGTTGTTCTAAATACTTAATATTCTTCAATAACATATGTTTGCTTCTCAGTCTTCTGAAATCCACTATGGATCTCAGAGTTTCACCCCAAATCTGCAACAAAATTTTGGCCAGATTTTGTAATCGTGTTTTGCAAAGTACCTATTTTGCCTTTGCATAATCTCATCCAAGTAATCTGCTACTTCCTACTTAAGATTTTACAAGCAATATTTGTATCTGAGTTGGCTTTCCATGGTACAATCACCCGACCTTGAATTTTAAAACTGGTTCATTCATGTAAGCCGTCTTACAATACACATTTTACAGGGGAGAGCTGTCAAGCGTGGAGGAGCTGAGTAACAAGCTAAATCAGCAGTACAAACAGGAACAATAGAACTACCTGCTTCAACAGTTTAAATGATGAATGAGGAATAGAAGAGGCATATTTTCCTTAAAAAGCCATGGAAGGTATCAGAAAAGACCAAAACCTGAAATTCTCTACTCATCAGCAGAACTAGTTCAGTTTCAAGGTCCTCATTCTCCTATTGCTCTGTCCTTCAGCATAACCTAAAGACCATCTGTAAAGCAGATGAGAAAATGCATAGAAAAGTTACAGGATCATTACATTTTTGACCAGAATGGAGAGAAATACCTGCAGGTGAGTACTGGTGGAGGTAGAACTGAAACTGGTAACCTCACGAGAGCAGACACACACTTCACCAATTCCCAGAGTTGGAATTTACAGTATGACCCAACCTGCTATTTCAGCAGCAGCAACCAAGAATCTTAACTTGCAAATACCTGCATCTTAATATTCACAAGATATATCAGACTGTTCAATTTGTATGATATATGAATCAAAAATATGTAACTATGCTTGCACAACCAGTATCTAAGTGACTGAACTCAGTATTTTTTAAACGAGCTTCAAGGAGTCAAGTTCACAACAAAGGTTAGCAAAAGTTTGTTAATGTTTTCCAGAGCTGAGTATTGTGTGAAGAGACTTTGCTAGGCTGCCAAGCTGTAGAGCCAATTTGGATTATTAGGAGTTGATAAGGAGTTTTGTGCTCAGGAAGCAAATGACAGGAACTGCCATGCACTCTGTCACACTGCAGAGACAACAACTGCCGATAATGCTGAAAAAAAATGATATTGAAACCATTCCCAGACGCACACATACAGACTCACAGACACACACACAAAAAAAAATCCTCAGTAATGCCTTCAAATGAACATGTTTTACAGAAAGAAATATGTATTAGTGGCCTCAGATTTTTAACATTTATTTTATTCACAGAAGAAGAAGGTAAAATAGTTACTGTTCACATGCTATGCCCTTCTTCACTTTGCTTGGAAATACTATACCAATTTCTTTTCTAGCTCCCATTGAAACTCCATATCTGAAAATGACATTTGACACTGGACAGAAATGCACACATGGAATAGAATACGCACATGATTATACAAATAATACTTGCAACTATTTCAATTTGTAGCTGGCTATACACAAATGACTAATCCAGTGCTCTAAAACATGACACCATACAGAAAACACACACACACACAATAGCTCAGAAAGTACGGCGTTTGTATTTCAGCCCCCTGTTTTCATTTCAGCTCAACACGATTGAGGATTTTCTGTATTAAAACAACAACAAAAAAAAAATGATTTCAAGTAACTTGCAAACCAAGCTAGATAAGCAGAGTATAGCAGGATATTTCTCAAGTCACAGTATTCTCCTAGCATCTCATTTGAATTTATTTTACCATGCGCTGCTCATGTAAAACTTCAGCAGAACTATTGAGAACACAAATTCATTACTGAAAAAAATAACCTGGAAGCTGTGATCCAACTTTACATTGTGGAGCCTGTCTGTAGCTGGATGCTTAAGAAAGACCAAGCCTATATGACCAGGGACTTAATCTTTGCAATTTACCTAAAATTCCAGATGGAAGACAGACTTCAGGACTTTAGTCAGGTGAGTAACAGTAAATCTACCTCATGCACCTCTGCCAAGACCACCTAAAATCTAGGTAGTCCATTTATCTGGACTACAAAGCAACTAGATGATTAGAAGCATACTGGGTTCTCCCCTATGCGACCTATTTTATGACTTGCCACCAGCACTGAGCAAGCTTCTAAATTAAGAAGTAATCTTAATGATGCTTTTCAAGGTCTTATTAGCATGCTAGATTTAGTCCTACACAAAATCTTTCCTTGTTTTTAATATACGGTTTACTACATGTTGCTATGAAAACCTTTTAAAGAATCCAATGAATCTTTTACAACAGACTATGCAACTTCAATCAGCTCATATTAAAACGTGATTGTTGAAAGTACAAAATGAATTAATACGGTAAAGTTCTGTGTACTACATTAAGTTAAAGAATATTTGGCAGATGTATATTTATAGCAGAATTACACAGACATATAAATTAGCTGCACAATAAAGTGTCTACACATTCAGTACACTGCTGCTCTATTCCATTTATGTAATGATTTGTAGTTTCTAAAAGTTGTTAGGCATTCTAAAAGCCAAAGTATGAATGGGATTACAATCTATCCTAAAATTTACTGCGTTCAGTAAAGTAGCAGAGCACTCAGGCTTTGAAATCATGTACTGCAAAGGCTGTTTATTCTGCACATAAAGTCTTTCAGAATATCGTATGGACAAAGATATAAGGGCTGCAGTGGAACAGACTGCTAAACAGCTCAAATAATAATTTATTAGCTTCTTCCAAACTTGTGTTCAGAGAGCATACAGAATGAAATAAAATAAATGAAGGATTGGTTGTTTTTTTTTTTTAAAAAAAAAAAAGTACAAGAATCTGGCATAACTAGTTGGCTGCTCTGCAGTTTAGAGTTTGAGTATTTTAAGGCTGCAAGTTACATGAATGGAAGATGAATGTGAACAAATGGATTTATAAAGTAGGTTTTTTAATACATATCATTAAGGCTATTTCATTTTTCTATGCCTATATATTGAAATAGGGTAAAAGCAAGTTGAAGAGCTTTAAGGAAAAGATATTGGAACAAGAAAGGGAACAAGAAAAGCAGCTTTGTAAAAGATTATTTCCCCTCTGTTAACCTGCCTAAATGCCATAGATTTCCTTACCTCCCCAAATTTAATGATGATCAAGAAGTCACATTCTTGCTTCTACTTATGGCTTCTGTCATATATTCCCTGAATCATGAGCAGGAGTACAAGCCTTGTATTCACACTGGTCTATCTCCCCCAAACATCCGAGAATATAGGTCCTGAAAACCAAATACCTTTTTCCAAAACAACTATGATAGAAGTTCTTCTAAAAGGTAACAGAGTTAATTTTTACCTACTGAGGTGAAGCATTCATAAAGCTTTTTATTTATTACTTTTAACATTGTTCTAAGACCCGAACAGCTGTGGGGCTTTTGTCATTGGGTTTTTGTTTTGTTTTGTTTTTTTCACGTTAGGTAAAAAACTTGGATATTAACTGTGAGGAACCGCTACAAAATAGCAACTTGAACATCCTTTTAAATATGTAAAAGCTTTAAGTAATATGTATTACAGGTCGACATGTTTCCAATAGTTTCTTCTATCCTGAAAACTCCTGTAGCAAATGACCTTATATATGGTACATGTCTATGTAGGTGTTCTGTATTTGAAGCTGGAAAGTGAGAGAAAAGGAGGCAGCAGGAGGTCTGAGCTTAATTCCAATTACAAAGAAACATCATTGCAAGTTTTCAGCAGGCAGCTCTCATTTCTTAGAAACTAAAAAGAAAAATCAGAGATGCAAGGGACTTGCCCCCCAAAACAGAACTCTAGACCTAGAATGAGATAACCTAAAACTCAAGTCTTATTTTTTTTAGCCAGAAGACCATTTTTCTCTCTGAAAATTAATTATTAGTTCTAAATGAAGCACAGTCATCTTTAGGTGATTTTCCATACCCTGCAGCTATGAACGCTAACAGGACAGCCAACTGATTAAGAATGCTGCTGGGGCATCCTTGTGTCAGGAACTGAACTGACAGGCCAAATCATATTATGCTTTACACTGAGAAAACCAAAAGAAATCTTTTTGTACAGACAAATGCCTGGTTGGAATCTATGGTCTGGCCCATAAACATCTTCAGATCTCCCAGAAACTAAAGAATAAAATTTTAGTGCTTTACAATGGCAACACCTTAACACCTTAATCCTTTAATAAAAAGCTCCTTCACAACACGAACCATGTATTGGAGATGCACTTCCAGTTTAATGAAATGAGTCCATAATACACCTACAACGTGACTGAGCCTACCAGCCTGCATATCCAGAGACAGTGGCCTCTGCCTCTGCTGACTGTGTTTTGAATAAGAGAGAGAGAGATAATTAATATCTCTGATTCCTATGCAGTTGATACCTTCTGGGCCAAAAGAAGACTGCTCAGCATCTGTTCCTTCTGTGCTTACACTGAAGAAAATGCAGGAACTGAAGACTAGAAACTTTTAAACTGCAGGTATCTGGAAGTAGGCACGCTGACTATTTCCAGAGTTGAGGCACAAATGTCTTGCGTTATGTGCACTGAGGTTCTAGGGCATGTCAACTACAGAAATTTTTTTGCAAGTATGCTATATTGCAAATTAAAAGACACCATATCAAGGACTGACAATTTTCTTTTTCTTGCAGGAAACTGGGCCAACTTACAATATCAAGGAACAGTCTGTTCACCCACAGAATACTTCTATGTGGCAAAGCATCAGAGGTAAACCAGACAGGAAATCTTTTTCCTGCTAGAGATTTTCTTTTTTTGCAGCAACGGAAGACCAACTTCCAATGTTAAAAAGAAACTAACTTCATGCAGAGGACTGAAAGAGACATGTCATCAAAAGCTAGTCTGATGGGAGAGGCTTCTTGTTTCTTGCAATATGCAGCTACATTCCAGTCAAATCAACACAGATGCTCAGAGCAGTTATGTTTATGGAGATCTGTCTGAAAGTAATAATTATTTGCCAGCATACTTTTCCTTCTCAGAAGCTTACAGAAGCCTTGAAAATGTTTGTACAGATAGAATATAGGAAGTTTACAACAAGAAAAGCCAGTCTGCACCAAACACATGCCATGAGCAATGATAAGGACTGAGTGATTCCTGTGGATATCCTGTATAAGTTATAAGCACAGTATTCAGTTATGCACCTTCTAAACAAAGCAAGCATTAATGAATTGCACCAGGAATATATCATACCATAATTGACAAATCAGATCTCTTCATCAAGTATTTAGAAACTGTGATCAAATTCAAAGCAGAATCTATGATTTACCTCTTTCAAAATCATATCAAGTTATCATCACGGTGTATTAGCGGTAAAGAAATTTAACAAGGATCCAAAAATTCAAGATTTGGCAATGACTGTATCAAGAAATCTTAACAATAAGGTATTTTTCTAACAAGCTTTCTGGATGATCTGCAGAGGAAACTTGTGGAAAAATGCATGCTTAGTTGTCCAGATCATTCTAAAAAAACATGCCAACTTTCACTGTAACAATAAAAAAGAAATCCACTAAGTATGGTTCCCTTAGCAACCAGTAAAATAATACTTACATCTTTCACGTTAACAATATTTAAGTACCCTATAACTAAGGGATACCAATTCACGAAGAACACACACATACCTCATTACACAACTTGTTAGCTTTAAAAATTCAGTGATAGTTTTAAGTTCTAATACTCCCATTTAATTCTTTCCTGCAAAAACTATATCCTGCCATTTTATGTCAGGCTTAATCTCCTTTTTGTTTCTGAGTTCAGTTCTCTTTCACAATGACTATCAACTCAGTTCAAAGGCATGTTTGACATGAATGGATCTCCTTTTTCCATTCTGAGTATGCTCTGCATACAGGTGTGTTGTCCTTATTCCACTTAAAGCATAGCTAATTTCAGGCAGACGTCTGTTCGTAAGATTTCTTCACAAACTAATCTTAGTAACATGGAAATCCTTCTCACTCCAAGGATCGGTGCCAAGGGATTTGTGGAATTACGTCTGTGTTGTGCATTTACAAATGTAGGCATCCAGTTCAGTGGGACATTTCACCAGTACCCTGTTGACTTTAGACACATTGAGAAGCAGTGATGATTTACCACCATTTATAACAGGCCATCCAGAAGAGACGTTTCCCATTTCTGGTTTTAGATATCACACAATTGCCTCAATACTGAAAATAAATAATTGCATTCCCTGCACCAGCTATTTACAGTAGTGATGAATGCAGACTTCTCAATTTCCACAAATATGCAAACAAAAATGTATCAACACCAATACTAAGGATGAAGTACTACTAATACATTACGTATTGTTAATCAGTGTTAACAGCTGTTTGCAGCTGTACATTTAGAGCAGGAAATGTTGGAAAGTTTTGAGTTCAGAGAAAAAAAACCATCTATTTAAATTTCACTGAAAAGGAACGAGTAATTCCCTCCCCCTAACAACTAAAATATTAGATCAAGTAATGTTTCTATCACTTCAAATGTCCCATTCTTAAGGTACCAGAGTCATGATTCATAGCACAGAGAGATTTCAGAAACAGACATGTTGGAAAACATGTGAAGGAAAAACTGAAGAAACCTTCCTCTAATTTCCAAAATTAAAAGGTGCCCTGGTAACTGGATGAAAGTTCAAGGGATGAAATGAAGTTCTAAATTTTCCAAACATTTTTGCCTATTGCTTCCTATTGTCATTTACACATATTTTTTAAATGAAATGTAAAAATACAACGTAAGCAACCTGAGCCTACAGTGATTATACACATTATTACAAATGACATACACATCAGAAATAAAGATCAGCATACTAGTTCCATTAGTTATCAATGGAACATTGATAGCATAAGGGTTATAAACACTGAGCTTCAAAAGTGTGAAAGCACATCATGTTAATCTCTTATTATGTTCATGTTCTTATTGAACAATTTAAATCAGAATCAGGATGACACCAAGATCTAAAACCCCTACATAGTGAACAATTAACCAAAGCTTGAACTAAGATACTGTGAGATTCTTTTGCCAAGGGTCATTTCAGATGCCAATGTAGCTTTAAAAATAAGATCATAAACTGAGGAAACTGTAAATACAACTGTTGTAGCTTCAGCAAGGTTAAAGTTAATTTTCTTCCTGATAACTGGTTAATGCTGCATGTTCATAGTAATTCAAGGACTTTTGCATTTCTCATGCCCTGCCAGTGAGAAGGCTGGAGAGGCACAACAAATGGGGAGGGGACACAGCCTGGACAGCTGACCCCAGCTGGTCAAATGGACATTCCATACCATAAGATGTCATGCTCAACATATAAAGCTGGGGGGAAACCTGGCTGG
>JAVJGJ010000034.1:17500382-17537332 GCA_035590215.1 Microhierax caerulescens
AAGCTATTTTCAGAAATTCAACAAGCTAAAACATGAGGAATGACCCAACAGGAGTTGAGAATAGGGAATTAATTGCCTGTTTGAATATGACAGTGAACCGAGCTCACTGAAATAGGCAGCTTTCTAAGCATGACTATCCTCTTTCTTAATTGCCACTTTTTACCTGTGCCATCTTTGTGGTAAGATTCAGTACTTTATTTCTTTGTTATCTGGTATGAGAAAGTGTGGTTGCACTTTTCTTGCTTCCCTATCCTGTTTTATCAGTCTGTTCTGTCTCCAGATTTTTAGCAGCATATTTCCTCCTGCACAGTATTGAAGCTAGACAGATGAATGCAGAGGAGTGCTAGCTTGTTATGCTTTTTTTAAAAAAAAAAAAAAAATAAAAATTCTTCAGTAACATCAAACCATAAAATCATTAGGTTGGAAAAGACCTTTGACATCACCAAGTCCAACTCGTAACCCAGCACTGCCAAGTTCACCATTAAACCACGTCTTTAAGCACCACATCTAAACGTTTTTTAAATACTTCCAGGGATGGTGATTCCACCCCCTCCCTGGGCACTCTGTTCCAGTGCCTGACAGCCCTTTCAAGGAAGAAATTTTTCCTAATGCCTAATCTAAACCTCCCCTGGCACAGCTTCAGGCTGAAAACACCTCAGAAATAAGTTAGAATCTAAATGAATTGTCAGTAAGCTTAAACAAATCACAGCAGTTGTTCTTAGAAAAACAGTCTGTTCCAACGGACAACACATCAGTACAATGAAGAATATACATAGCATGTTGCTGAAGACCGTTTCCTTGGCAATGTACACCAAAATCATATATCAGAGATATTACAGTTATTATGAAGTTTTTTATCAAAAACTAAAAATCAATAAGTTGTGACCGCTCAAGCTTGCTGTACTGCAAGTCATACAGTATTTCAGACACACACACACACACACATGACAGTAAAAGTTTCAGTAGTATAATTATATTGGGAGAAGAAAAGGATAGAAATGATAGCTGCAATAGTTTCCAACTCTAAACTGCAGTGATGCACAGTTTGCTGATAAAGTTACAAAAACTTGTCCTTGGTGCCTGAAAAGCTATGTTGGCTTACAAATACATAGAATAATGAGAGACTGGCTCCTTTCTGTTTGCAGTCACCAGTGCTATGGGTCTTTTCCTCACCAGATGTTTAAAGAAGCTATCTCATATCAAACAGGATTGCCCTTGATCCGATTAGTACATTCCTGGCTTTCTATGCCAGCAGCATTACATCCACTGCCTAATGCATAACTGCTCACTACAAATCAAACTCATTGGATTTGCGGTAAAAGCTGCAACTGGACCTTTCCCCAAGAGTACAATGCCTATGTGTTAATGCAACGTATACTTCTTTCCAATACAACTTGTATATCATTAAAGCAACTCTACTTACACTGCAATTTTTTTAATTTATTTTTTTTTTTACTTTTCCCATTGGCAAGCAAAGCCTATGTTATTCACCTATCTAGCATATCATAATAGCACAATAATTTTCTCTATTTGGTGAAACATTCACATTTCACACAGTATTCAGACATATACAGGCATAGCCAACAGTGCAGTAATGTGAAATATTGAATAAGTTAGGATATTTTAAATTTCCTAATATAGAAAGGATCAAGCTCCAGTTCCATGTTTTGAAACATGGAAGACAATGTACAACTGGCAAGAGGTGGGCGTATAATTATAAATGAATAGTGTATTCCACCTGATGATCAAGATTCCTCATGACATTGGATGCCTTCTTATTCTTATTCTCTACTAAGGAACAAAGCCCTCCTTTGGATCTTTTTCTCTGACAGGAATCATTAACTCCATCAGTAAGTTTTTCTAGGAAAAGGTAAGTATAAACAAGTAGAAAAAAAATAACCGAGCAGCTCTATTAATTTTGAAAATTTAAGACTGTTCTCAGAACAATACAATATATATAGGAAGTCTCCTGACTATCATAAATATCATCTTAAAAATATCACTTAAAAAAAAAAATCACATTAAATTGCAAAGTAAACTCTCACTGAAAGAAACAAAACCAAAACAATTTTCAGACTAAGTATTGTTTAGAGTTCACTGTAAAGTAACAGAAGTCGGAAACCAATTACATTTTGATTAAGTGCAAAATTTGAGTTTTGGAATGGCATTATTCTTAATTTTTCATACAGGTTCTTATTCAGCTTTTTGAAGTCTATATCTTTTCTGTTAAGAATTCTGAGACAATAGCTTCACTTACAGAACGAAAAGGACAAAAAGACTCAGAAATATCTCACACAAACCAGTTGCACTCAGACTCCCTGAAGACTGGGTGCCTGACATAAGCAAACTTCTGAACTATGTTAGAAGCACACACACACACACACAAAAAAAATCAAAAAAATCTATTGCATTCTGCTCCATGGAGTGGCAGAATATCCCTCATGCCCATTCATAGAGAGAGGCATTAACGCTTCACACCTTACAAGGTACTCTGTGAGTACAAACCAGTAAATCTAGTGTATGAGAATTTCAGCAAAAAGAGACTTCCAGGTTGTTGGTTTTTTAAAAAAGAAAAAAAAAACCTCCACAAAACAAAACCAGAAGCTGGCAGCTAAGAGTACGTTTTAAGCTTTAACAAGCACATTAATGACCCAAATAAAAATGATAAAACCCATAACCCTAGACACTCGCTAAATCTGTGCAAAATATATTAGCCAGAAATCATTAATGTTGTGAGAAGCTCCTGTAGCTGTAGCAATTCTAATAAACTCTCAAATCTTCTGTAATTATACACTTATGGCACAGGTTATTTTATTTATTTGGTTTTCAACTTCATAACAGAAGTACCCATCTCAGATACTGGATTACTGATAGAAATAAGAATTATTACAGACCCGACCCAGCACCTCACTTAAAAGGTATATTCTTATGAAGTCTAGTTTTATGCATCTGTAACACACAGTTGTTCTGCCTCTATAGTACAGCTACACCAAGCACGCTGACAAAACCCTTGAACAATCAGAAGACAGTATACAATTAATCCAGCTACTCTAAACTTTATAAGGTTTAGTGACTAGAAACATAACAGACTTGAGAAAATGAAAATATTAGTTATTTAGTATATAGTTTAAAAGATACCGTCTACGACCCACAATAAGTAACAATCTTTTGCAGATTAGAGGGACTAGCAGACTTCAGAGCAAAACCCCAACACTGCTGAAGCATGAGGGGCATAAAGAACAGCTAATCATCTAACCAGCTTCTTTCATTTGTGGGTGTGTGAAAATTACTCTCTTCAGAAGAGGAATAAGAAAAAATGAGGTGAAGGAATCCTTCGTTTGTATGAAGTTCACATGGGAGTCAGACACAAATACTGTTTGTATTTGTGTAACTTCTTAGATAGAAGAAAAAAAAAAAATCTGAGTCTCCACACCAACCTGCTAAATATATCTGCCTGAGGCACATATATTACATTTGCCCAAAACATGATTCCCTGCACTGGAGAATCATCATACATGTACATTTCTTCATAAAGCTTCCTAGTGACAGTGTTCTACAAAAGTCTGGTTAGTAGGGCTTTGCCTATTTGGTAAAGCAATGCCTCAACTCAAAATAGATTAACTACTTGGTAGACACAAAAGCAGTTTTTGTATCTACATGCACAAATTTTAAGTGCAAAAGCTCTTAATTTCTATATTAGTCCACTGTATTAACCACATCTATTCTCCAATAGCCATGGAGCTGGCATATCTTAAAGAAGGCGTTGGCACTTTTTGTGCCATAGACAAGGTGACCATAGAAGTCTGACATGACATTCTACAGGCTTTCAAAACAGACAAAAAAATTCAACTCCATTACCTTCACATCTCAACAACAGAAAAACAGTTTCTCAGCAAGCAGCAAACAAGGCAAGGAGGACTTAAAATTTGGATATACAGTTTTATATAAACAACGGTTAGGAGAAAGAAAGAATATTGCATTGCAAATAGCAGTTTATTATGGATACTCCATCCTTTTTTTCTTGTCCTCATCAACTCCTCAAGGGTTTGAGGAAAGATCCAAAATATCATCCAAAGTTGGAAGAATTTGAAGATACATATTTTCATAACTACATAAAACCCAGGTAGGCAAAAGTATGTTGCAAAGATGGAGAAGCCTGAATAGCAGAAATTAAAAGATGTGAAAGCGCCCCAAATTTAGACTCTACATGTTGAACAGTTCTATAACCTCATGAACTTATAAAGCTCATAAGCAGTTGTTACATTTAAAAATTTTTACCTATACATTTTAAGTTTGGATTAGCTCCCTCTGAATACTGCCGTTCACACGTGTTTATTTGAAACAAGAACATTTTCCTAGAGATGTGCCTAACCCACTCCCTGCCCCATCTCAACTACCAGCCACACAGACCAAATAAAGCTCTATGAGCTGAAGACAGACTCTAGCCTGGATAACATACTGACAGAGTTGTTAGGCAAAAATCAAATTG
Source organism: Microhierax caerulescens (assembly GCA_035590215.1). Lineage (NCBI taxonomy): Eukaryota > Metazoa > Chordata > Aves > Falconiformes > Falconidae > Microhierax > Microhierax caerulescens. The sequence goes on from JAVJGJ010000034.1 coordinate 17,504,872, forward strand.
CAAAGCAAAATCAATACAACTCTTAGACCTTAGTGCAAATGCAGAAGTCTAATGAAGGATAGATTTGGCTGGCAGGATCTATCCTTCTGACAATGGTACACAGAAGCTGGAAAAAACATAGTTCAATTTCCTGATCTTAACACAAGCTTTCTAGAGATATTAACCTAAAAAAACCCAACAGAAAACAAACAAACAAAAAAAAATCTTACTTATAACTGTGAAGTAAACTGAATTTTCTCTGAAGTCACTGAGACAACTTGAAATCTTGAATAACGGTAGCTTCTATTTCACAATTTTAAATGCTGAACTCAAAAAAAGAGCATGTTTTAAAAGTAAAATGTTATTATTAACATGCAAATCCCCAGCTTCAGAATTCCCAGGAAAGTAATGAAAACTCCCTTTTAATCATGCACAGCAACCCCAATTCATGGCAAGTCAAGTGAATCTCATTATCTCATCTTTTGCGCTTTACAGATGAGGTTCCACTTCATAACAGCAAACAGGAACCAGTGGGCCCCTTCAAAGGAGAAATGAATTTTGACAAATGATGACTGACAGCTATAGTTCTTGTCCAAACAATGAACAAGCTATTTGGGGATCCTTGGAAGATAACAGCTCTTCAAGTGAAGAAGAAAAAAAAAAAAAAAAGAAAAAAGAAAAAAAAGAAAAAAAAAGATGTCCTCTTGCATGAAACTTCTTTTTCAATCTCTCCATGATCCTCCTTATATCTAATGTGATGAACTGGGATGATGGTTTGTTTTTTTTTTACTGATCCTAAAAAAAACCAAACCAACACAACAACAACAACAACAAAAAAATCCAACCCAAAAAAAGAACACTTCAGGAAAATAAAATCATGAAATTTAAATTCAGTTGATACAGTAAATACATGCTTTGGGGAAATACCAGACATTTTTGTCATTCTTTTCCTCTAGGATAAATGCTAAATATTAGCTTTATGAGAGACAGAAGAAAACACAAGAAATAACGGGAGTTTTCTTGGATAGCATTTCCCTACAGCAAAAGTCAAGGTCTTTCATAATTGCTGTAATTGTTTTTGATGTTGGGTAAGCTAAGTGATAAAAACAGGACACAAAAAGCTTGCATTTCAATATAAAAAAAATCCAAAGTATATGCCCTCCAGGAAAACAACTCTGTTTATAATTCAATCTTTTAAAAAGTGCTTACTTATTTTTACATTTAAAGCAAGCATTTTCACCTAATGATACTAACAAAGCTGAAGCAGCATCTGAGCTACAAAACACTGTATGTCAGATCTTCACCCACACAGGAAAAGAAGCTGGTCCCAAGGCACTGGTATAACTGGTATGGTATACATAATTATAACCCAGCTTCGAAATCTGCCTTTGACTTCAAGTGTGAGAACCTGGGCCAGACAAAACAGGACAGCAGAGCACAAAGGAAGGAATCATCCTAGAAACAACACAGGTTGCATCTTAGGTGCTCCATGGAAGCGATGACTGACCTACAGGGGAAGCTGAGGACAAAGGCCAGCTCTCCTCTGCTTCTGGGAATCACCGCAGCATCAACTTCTCAAAAAAAAAAAAAAAAAAAAAAAATCATTAAAAAAGTTATTTTCTCTAGCACCAAGTGGGTAAATATTTTTATTTTCTAAAACTGTATCACCAAAGAACAGGTGAACCAGCTGTACGAGACGGGATGCAACTACATGCTGTGAAAACAGTCATCCACGAAATACATGCACTTTTCAGTATTTGGGTGACATTTGGCATTTCTTTCTAGAAACATCCTGGTATGTGCACAACTATCTTCTGTATCCAACAGTCTTTGCCTCAGAGGGCAAAAGAGAAAAAAAACAACACAGAATGGGGAATGTGCAGCAGGAAATACTAAAATATAACCCTTCAAAGCTTGGAAGAAGTGACCAGGCTGACAAAATTACATATTTTACAGCAAATTAATTCACAATTGGGTCATGAGGACTGACCAGATCTAGGCACAACCGTTGTGCAGCTAATCCCAAGCAGGACTCATGTAATTTACAGTCAGCATATTAACTTCTCTTGTATGGTTCTTCCTTCACAGACACAACCTCTTTCCTCCCTTCTTTCCAACAATTACAATCCTTCCACTCCTTTCACCTCCAGAATACAGCTTGTACATTAAAATACTTGGACAGCTTGCAAGCAAGGATGGAGATGGGCAACTTTTAGAGTGAAATAAATAGTTTTCTCTTTATTTCATCCAACAACTGCTAGCCTCTGCTGCTATAGAAGAAATAGCTTTGTCTCTCTCCTAGGAAGTGTCCGCTGGGATGTCGTTCTGTGTGGAAATCCCGAAATCCCAAACTCCCACGCATAAGCCTCTGATGATGATAAACCCCAGGCTTTATACAGGTCACTCCATAAGTATAAACTGAATATGCTTAGCTCAGCTGTTAAATTTTACACCAGAACTCATCTGCAAGTTAAAATCTGGAAACAGTTACTAGTCACTTTCAGAAGAAAAAGACAGGACCTCTGAACTGTTTATTTAACGTTACCGAACGCATTAATCTAGGAAAGCAACGTGAGCTGCATTGTGTGAATGTTATCTCAGTCTCTGCCATTTGTTTTGATGGAATGACCTGCTGTGCAGTATTTATAGCTTGTTTCTTCTACTGCATTTCCTTCCCTTCACGTTGTCCCAGCACATACCAGGCTGTCAGTTCTGACAATCCATCGTTTTATAGTAAGAGGAAGGGCAGTGAATGGGTTCCATCGCAGACACATGCGCTCAGGAATGACCAGGAAATGCTCTGTAGCCTTACAACTTCTGAGAGTTGCTATCAAATCAAACACAAAGTTAGAGAACAAAACTGTTTGAGAACAGGTGATGCTACTGCCTTTTTCAGGAGACAATCTCTTGACCCACAGAGGCTTATGTGTTACAAAAAGCTCAAAAGCTGCAATAAGTTTAACTCCTTAGGGCATTACTCGGGGAGAACAGGGACAGTGTGGATAGCAGGCTGCTGAGCATCCAGGCATGGTGTCTGGTCTGTGCCTTCCTGAAAATGCAGAACTAAAGAATCACAAACCCCCAACCGTTTAAAGCAGCAGCATAAGGGACAAGGGCAGTCAATGTGATCGAATCATCCAGGTGGTATTTCAGTTTGCCACTGATTTGTAAAAGAGCTAGGAAAAGAAAAATAAACCAAAGCAAAGCTACAGACTTCTGTGGGTGAAAAAAACCACCCCACAATTGCCAACATATTTTACAGCCCTAGGATTGTAAATGTTGAAAATAAATGCTATTACAAATTGAACATTCAAAATTTCTACATAACTTTAGATATAGAAATTGAGGTGTCAAAATACAATTTAAACTTCAGAATTTCAAAATGCAAGAAAGGGAAAAACCCTGGCAACATTTTATTTAAGTGTAAAAGTCTTGTATCTCCAATACTTTTTCTTTCACCGCAAAAGCTCAATAATCCACAAAGCACCTGATTTCAGAATCTGTATTTCAGCTCCCAGTTCAGGCAGTTGTTAAACTCAAGTCAGCACATATTATTCAGCATTTGAAAGAGAACATGCTGGTCAGCTGCCACTCAGCAGCATCTGACAGCACCGCTACTGCCCGTGCAGGATTTGCTTCCTATGACTTCTGTTCTAACCTTCTTTCTGACTTTGAGAGTGAAGCTCACTTTCTTCCTTTCAAGCTCACTACTCTCAGCCTAGGTGACTTCAATTTCCACTTTAATGAACGTCTTTCCAGTGCTTCTCATTAACCTTCCTTTTCACTCTCCAGCTCTGGACTGTCTTTCACAGTCAGTGGCTTGTTGATTCAGGGCCTGACCCAGTAAACTTGCATGCTCGTGAATAATGTCACTCCTGGGAATAGCCAGGCTGACTTTTGTACAATTTCTCCCAGAAGTTAAATTACTTAGATGGATATGTTGAACAGGATAGAGGGACTTTTTTTGTTCATTTTTTTCCTTTCTGACCTTTCAAGTCTTCGTTCTAGCTTCTTCAATATTACAGATGTCCTCTATTATTTTATTTTTAGGCTTTCAGGCTTATTCATTAGACCACAGTGAATAATTTATAAAGCATAATTGGAAAATATTGGAGGTATACATGTTATACTGCAGGTAAGGACATACTTATGATTATACAGATATCATAGATTCTCGGAATGTTTTTTTTACTATTTATTTCATTTGATGACTTAAATATTTTAAAGGAAAACTGAATTGTTCTCAAGCCCAGGAAACAGAATATTCACATTTCCAGAGGTGTTGCACAAAATGCCACGCGGTGCATGACTTGTGCATACCTTGCATGCAGTCAGTACACGGCGGAATCACACACACCCATTAACACACAACCTTTGCATTCACCTGGTTAAGCTCAGTGCTTTGACTTTTGGTAGAAACAAACAACAGAAGAAAGGGAATGAAACCAACAAGATCTGTTTAGAAACCTGAACACTAATCTGAAGATATATTTTTGCAGGTTTTAGCCAGCTTTAGTTTTGTGTTAGTCACCTTCCATTTTTTGTCATAAGCAACTTGATCCTCCCTTCTTTGAATTAATATTTCCCAGTTCAGTAGTTCTTTAAGCTTTTCCACCTCTTTAATCATGTTTCCCCAATGTCCCTATGTTCATCCTTGCACTTTCACTCATTTTACCCCACCAATCTGCAGTATCCTCTTCCTGTTATATTTTCCTCTTTATTCATCTTTATAACCTGCCAATTTTTATACTATTTAACTTCTAATTTTTGGACCATCACATTTTCCCTTTCCTAAGTTGCTTCCCTTCCACCCCTGGGTATCTAGACTTAGCTCTACGTAATTTAAAAAACCCAGTGTCATAACTGGTAAAACCATCCTTTAACTATCGTTCTCATTGATCTTAATGTTAGATCTAACCAAATGCGAACATGGATTTCAGGGCAACCCCTTAAGAATATCTTCATGGAAGTACACATTCCTGCAGAAGTATTTATTATTAACAATACAGATATACAATAAATACTTTTATAACATCCAGTTTTATATGTACACACTGGAGAGACTGAAAACAAAATACTAAAATGTTATTCTAAAAAAATTAAGACGATAGAAAGCTATCCACGTGGCAAGAATTAAATACCATCTCAACATCTGTAAATGATAGCAAAATGAGCATTGTATCCTGGAAGCTGAACAGAGTGGATTGTCTCGACTCTTTGACAAGGTGGTTGACAGTAATAGCTACACTAACATCCCAGAACATCCTTGATCTCATCACTTCATCTCTGATTTTACGATGGCTGTACCTTCAAAATTAAATATTGCTCTCATCATTGATGCTGTCTAATGTGAAGACAATGCACTGCACTAATCCGAGAGCAGCAATTCCATGCTGCTGCCCTGCCTAGGAAGGCACCGGTTAGGAAGCTCTCAATAGAGAACAAATCAGAAGCAAACAACAGAATATTCAGATACATCGCAACCAGTCAACTCAATCACCTAAAAAGATACTCATGCATTATTCATTCTATGAAATCTGGGATTTATTCCAGAGAATGTGCCACTGACTAGAGATAGGGTTTATCAACTGTTTTAAATCAGCATGTTTTATCTAATACAATAACAATTTATTTACTGAGGATATTTATACCATCAGAGCTTTTCCAGGCTTAATTGATTCTTTTCATCAAGATCCTCTGCACTGGGAAAACCAACTCACAAAGGAATTTGAAAAGAGACTATGCTGAATATCTACAAAATGATTTAGACAATAATGGGGTAAAGTTATGGATCTGTTAGCATTTCAATTACCAGATTCTTTTTCTTTGGAGCTATTCTACAAGGCCATCCTCATTTAGCGGATAAGTAAAAATAGTTTTTCTTTTCAGAAAACAGTTTATATGGACTTAGATAATCATTAATCACCAAAGCTACAGTTAGGCAAGTCAGTTTATAAATATACCACTTGCATTGACAAAAATCTTAACAAAAAGCTAACACAAAATGAAAATTTTAAGTACTAGTGAATCAAGAATGATATAAATATAGACCAAGCACAATCCTGTCCGGTATTTTTCCCCTAAGCCTGCCATCCACCACTTCAGTGAGGTGAATTCTTCCATGTTCAGAAAAAAGCAGTAGGTTGGTGTTTGTCCTCGCCGATCAGTAAGATTAAGTACTTCCAATCTCAAATGTCAAAAATCACGGACAGACACCTAAAATTAAGACATTATTTTTTAAAAAAAATAACTATTAATAAAACAGTTAAAAAGCCAATTAATCACTTGATATTCAAACTTAAATCTTGGGATTCCAGGAGCTAGTGTTTTAAGATATAAAAACACTAACTCACAAGAGATTAAAGTAGCTCACAATTTAAATGAACAGAATTATGCTAGTCAGAAAAGCTACAGTCACTAGTATGCCAGCAGTAACTCTGGCAGGATTAGCAGGAAGCCAAATCCTTGTGCCAGTCTGAGGCCAGTGAAGTCAAAGGAAGATAATTAGCATTCCTTTTAATTGTAACAGGAGTTAATACAAGAGAGAAACACTCGCAGACTACATTCTGTTCCGATTTAATAGAATAATTGCAGAATAAGGTTTTAAATACAAAAACAAGGACATTTCCTAATTACCTATCTTCAGATGGCTAAGTGCCTAGTAGCAGTGTAACAAATTCTGTTGTAGATGATGTTTGGATAAATCATGGTGAAGAGGAAAGTCAGCACAAACTCCTCTGACATATTGCAGCTGTTTAATTGCATAAAAGCAAGCAGATGTTGTTGCAGCAGGTAAAGCGACTGCCTTTAAAGACAGCCTACATGATTACAGAATATCTTTTTCATTTATGTATGAAAAGTCTGTACGTAGGAAGTTTCACTTCTTTGTGAAATTCTAGCTAGAAAAATTAACCTGTCTGATAAAGAGATTTTTTTCCTCCTTTTTAAAGCATTACCAACAGATTCTAGTGTAATTGTGTAATTGTAATTCTAGTGTAAAGAGTAACAGATTCTAGTGTAAAGAGTAATTGTAATACAGTATTTCTAACAACTTTTTTAAAAATACTTTTGACACAGAATGAGGCTCCTGCTAGGCACTGGCCAGACTACAACTGAATGATGAAGCAGCAGGATGGCAGTGTAATAAGGAATTAAGAAACAGTGTTCCGCCACCACCTGTTGCTGGATCCTGGCTCTCCATGCCATGCTCTTTGTTCTCAGAATGCACCTAACATCTCTGCATACAAGTTCTTTTCCACATTTCTTGCCTGCAGGTTTCGCACCTTAACCAAAGGAGCTTTTTTGTTCGTTTTTTTTGTTGTTTGGGGTTTGTTGGATGTTTTTTTTTTGGAGGGATGTATATGTGTTTACTTGCTTGTTCTGTTTTAAAGCCAAAACCCCTTTTCTCTGGCAAGGTAGATGTTCTTAAGTTCCAAATATCCCAACGTGTTGTTCTCTGAGGCTACTTTTCCTAAAGCATAGTTTCACAGCTTCTGAACCCATCCCTGAAGTAATCTGTCTGCAACTAGTACCATATCCAGGCAAAAATTGCATGTCCTAATAAGGCCCACTAGTCCCAAAGGACTTGTCTTTTAAGGCAAAATAACTTGGAGAAGGGACAATATGCAAAATGACAGCAGATTAAAGAATGATGGAAATTAAAAGTTTAAAAAGCATGAGAAAGCAATTAACCAAGGAACAAAATGATGTTTCTAAGCATATAGAAGCTCAGAGTCTGTGACAGAATCAAAGTCTTCCAGAAAAAAAAAAAACCACCCTGAAAATAAAAAGGCAGCTACTTAAAAATGAAAATTTTTAATCTTTTTTTGTATAGAGTGTAAGATAAGTGCTATTTCAGCTCCTAAGTATTAGAACTATTAAAAGAAGCAATGCTAGGATGAAGTTGTGCAAGAACCATCAGCAAGGAGCCAGAGCCTGATGGACCCCATTGACAGGGTTTGCCTGTTTCATTCAGGATCCAATTGTCAAGATACTAATAAAACATTCAAATGAACTCTAAGAACTGCAATTTAATGGCTTCCTGGTCTGAAATGAAAAATAGATCGGTAGTTTGATCTCAGCCTTTGTTTAGTCTTAACTGTTTCTACATATTTTACATGGAGAAAAGAAGCAACAATTCTCTAGATTCAGAGGGAATTTTGCTGCTTTACTCACGCAGGTTTCTTCCTCTGAAACAACACGAAGATAGCATCTGACTGCTTTCAAAAAGTCTGTAACAAAGTCGATCACAAAAATTTGCAATGAAAAATAGAGTTGTGGAGGAGAGGTAAGACATTTCTGCTCACTGAAAGTGCAGAGAATAGAGCAGAGAAAGGGCTTTTTAGGAAGGAGTAAATGAAGTGACCAAATGCTTAAGCAGTATAAAATTGAACTAGCATAAAATAGAGTTGAGGAAATTTGAAGTGACCTATAGAAGATAGTTAATCAAGTATCATGATGTAAGCGGATATGCAACATGTACAAATGCAAGGTAATGTAGAGATTTCACCCACTTGCCTATAATGCTGGATTCTGAGCCAGCTACGGCTTAGAAAAAAAAGACTTGCACACTGCTGTGAAAAGTCAGCAAGACCATTTACTTCTCCTACAATACTGGATAAAGAACAAAGAGAATTATATATCAGATAAAAAAAAACCTTCTGGAGAACATGTAACCATGATACAAGTGAACAGTACAGCCTCCTCTGTAATAATCCATGTTCTTTTCACCCCGCTTTAAAGTGATAGCAGGAAGATAAGCTGCTAATCAGATATGAGCTACCCCAGATAAATAAAATACAAACTTTTATTCCCTGATACTTTAGTCAGTCTCCAGTTGAATCAAAGACTATCATCAAGGACTGGACTGTGTTATATCTAATGTATGTGCTAAAGTGAAGCAATGCATGGCTCAGCAAATAAAGATCATGGTTGTTGTCTGGGCTCAATGACTTGCAAGTTACTTAACCTTTCCTTACCTTAATTTCCTAACCTTTTTAAGAGGGTAAAGAACATTTTTGTTCAAAAACCACAGTCAAAAATGAAATTGATGTGATAATTAATAAAAAATTAATAAGCATTTAATTAGGCTAATTCAAAAAGCTAAATCCTTCAGTGTAGATGAAACATCATTTGTAACCAGACAACCATCCAAGTAGAAACAATATAATCAGCAAAAGCTATTCCAGTAACAACAACTGTAGCTACATCATTAAGAATTTTAAGTGCTTACGTCTTTTGTAATAATTTGTATTTTATTTTCAGACTTTTCTATTAAAACATCGACTAGTCATTATACTAGCATAGCTAAAAATGGGACAGAATCAATGCCCTGTAGACGCTCTTCTCTGCTGTTTGTGATCAACACTGTCTAACAAGTTAGAAAAAATCCATTTTGAAACTGCTTCCCAAATAAACCTGTTAAATGTTTTTTGAATGACTATTTTTTGTTTGTTTTTACACCTATGTATGTTGCTAAGCCAATACTTTAAATGAAAGAGTACTGTAGCACTTCTAGTCACTTTCTTATCAAAATGTGAAGCTAAGCAAATCAATTGCAATTTTTTTCTTAGGATTCAATGAAAGTTATTATGTACTGGGTTACTTTCAAATTTCTAGTCACTCATTTTCACAGCAGCAGCTGACCTAGATGCACACTTAGGAAATCATGTCATTAATATCATTCTATGAGGCAACCCTTTTTACATGTGCTCAGTAAGAAGCACAGCAAAATAAAACAAGGAAACATTAGCAACCAACACTAACGCTAGCCCCATTTAATCATATGACAAAAGACAATTTTCCCAGAATCACAGATGGTTTGGGTTAGAAGGGACCTTTAAAGATCATCTAGTCCACCCCCCTGCTGTGGGCAGGGACACCTTGCACTAGACCAGGTTGCTCAAAGCCCCATCCAACCTGACCGTGAACATTTCAAATAGAGCTTTCACAGTTTCTCTGGGTAACCTGTTCCAGAGCCTTACCATGCTCAGTGTAAAAAAAATTCTCCCTCATGTCCAGTCTAAATCTAGCCTCTTCCAGTTTAGAACCATAGTCCTTTTCCCTGTCACTACAGGCCCTGGTAGAAAGTTTTTGTCTTTCTTACAAGCCCCCTGCGCAAAGTGAAAAGTCACAACAAGGTCTCCCCCGGAGCCTTCTCTTCTCCAGATTGAATGGGAAGAAGTTTTCTCCACATTCATTTTGCAACTATCCACATCACTGAAACGCACGGAGCAGTGAAGCTTACACAAGGCTACAGACACAGACACTGCTCAGCCTCACCTGACTTCTCTGCAAAGCTTTTCAAAGTCACTCTCATTCTACACTTGACTGGTAAATTCCATCACTACTTTAAAATATCCAAGTCAAAACAAAGTTTATGTCAAACCTGTTAAACGCTAGATTCTGATTTTTTTTATTATTTTCACTGAAGACCATCTTCTACATGAAATTAAAGTATCTAATATGCATTTGTCTTTGCGCTAGTGAACTTGGGAAACAGTCATTCATTCAGTATTTTTTGTTCAAGCTGACCTCTGCCCTTCCTTCTCTTACCCTTCACCTTAACTTTATGTTGTATTGGCTGTATTAAGCTTAAACCACTTTACATTTGCAAATTCACTTAATCATCAACATAACTTGCCTCTAAGTTATGCATGCTTCAGTTTAATGAAAATGTATTTTCAAATGTTAACTGTCTGGGTCACCAACTGAAATGAATATTTAAAAATGTAAGCAAGCCGATAAAGATCTAACTAATGGACCTGTTACAAAGAAACAAGAACAAGCCAACCAACTTGAGCATTCTCAAAATTCTCTATTCTCTGGGGGCTATTAAGACATAATTTTTAAAAAGAATGAACTAAAGATGTTAAGTTGTTTTATGAACAAAACCAAACATCTGTGAAAGAAGTTATTAGATTCAGATGAGCAGTCTACCAGGACTGTTCATGTCTGTTCAGTGTACTCAGAGTGTTTAAGACCTGAAGTGTTTCCACTCCATCTAAATTACTGTTTCACTCACTGCCATTACACCAGCTTACACTGAACACATCCTACATATTGCACTGAATTTTCACTGTTTTTTCTGCTAGCAACCTTCCTGAATCATTGCCTAAGATATTATTAATGACTAGGATCCAAGAAATATTGTTTTGGAAACATGAAACCCACTATAGCTAAAAGATCAGATTTTTCTGATGGAGTAGAGAATAAGGATACGCTGTTCTCATTTTCAGGTAGGGCCGAGTATCTTAAAAAAAAAAAAAAACCTAAATTGAGTAAAATTTTGACCCACAGAGTATGACACAGTCAGAAGACACAATGTATCATTTTGGTGCAGAAAGACTTTATATGCAATTTTACATTTAACATAGATGGAAATTCTCTTGTTTTACATTAAATGATTATTAAAGTTACACCAAAAATTTACTTGGAAAAGACAGAGAACTTGTATTTGCTGCTGTTTATACCAGCCACTCTAGAATAAATTACATTAAAACAAACCAAAGGTATTCTTCCTAAAATATTTAAGATAACTATAGAAGTTCAGTGTTCAGAAATGACTCTTGAAATAATTTTCCATAGCAACTGATGGCTATCTTTGCTATAAATAATTGCTTTCTGCTGCTTCTATTTACTTTTCCTTTCTTTCACATTACTTGAATACAGTAAAAACTCCACATAAGGATTTTTGTAGCCACTGATGACTTTAAGATTCTTTGCAATCTGTTTAAAAAAAAAAAAAAAAAAAAAGGACAAGAATTTCTGGGCAAAATGCAAGAAGGACCCTACTCCTGAAACAAGAAGAGCAACAAAAGAAACTTGAACAGATATCCCAGAGCTATGTAGACCGTGGGAGCATGCATTTGCAGTCAAACTTTATTAGTTCACAGGAATAAAATTGAATTCTTAGTATTAAATCAAAACAACTATTTTATCAGAGTAGCATTGCTTAAACAATTAACAGTGACACAGTTCAGGTTAAAAAAAAAGTTATGAAGTACTAGACAGCAGTTCTCAGTAACATTTTCATTTCATTATGGGAGAATGGGAAGAAGATCTAATTACTGCATACAAATGTTTACATTAGTGTGAAAACTGCTAACTACCTTTAGTTGCTAGCAGGAATTCATATGCTTTAGGGTAAAATGTGTAAGTATAAACACCTGTAGCCAATAAATAATTTAGTTGTCATTCTTATACCCTAGAGCAGTTGAACTGCTGCTGACTCAGCATGACCAGAAATGAAAGTACTCTTCCAAAAAGGCTTCAGAAAGCACTGTTACAGAGACTAGATATGACAAAGTACAATAAATACATGGGACAAGCAATTCCCTGTGTTATTTGTATTTTGAAACTTTGGTAACATCTAATATGGAGAAGAAAATTTCCAAGCCCAGCACGACGATGTTGTTTCAACAGCTAAGCCTCTAAATTAACTTGTAATGGATGTGCTTCTGGCACCACAAACAGGCTGCGTTGTGACACTTAAACATCCAAGACCTGTGTGCTAAACCATGCCCCAAAACAGCATCAAGCTGTGGTATATAGGTTTTTATTTTCTAAATCTATTTAGGAGCCTGCATCAATGATCTCCCAAAAAGTCCTAGAGAAAAAAGATATGAGTACACACACAAAAAAAAAAAAAATAAAAAAAATCCCTTGTATTAATCTAGAGCTTTTAGGTTTCTTAACTTTTTGAGGAACACATAACTCTGAGATCCTTTGTCACTAAAGAAACAACACCCTGAAGGACGTTGTTTGTCTCTCTTTTAGGAACAAATTAGGTCAAACCAATGAAGTAGACAGTGAAGCAGCCTGAGCTGGATCTTTAATTAGCAAACTGTTTATAGAATTAGCTCTGGTTTTTGTTTTTGTTTTTTTCCCAGTTCTTCGGTTTATGGAAATCTGTGTTCACATGAGAATAAGATTACCAGTGAACCATTTGTGTACCAGTGATTACACTGATTGCCTATGACATCCATAGGATGGCAACACTACCAGTCTTGGGAGAGTCTAAATGCACCACAGTGATTTCCAGTTTAGTGATAGTTTGTAGGAAAAGCAAGTAAACTTAACATTCAGGACTATTCTGCTTCTTTCACTGTGGTCGCTTTAATCATAAGTAGCCAATTCCCTGTACAAAATGGCTTGTAAGCATATGAAAACCAGCCAGCAACCGAAGTCAGCCAGCCTCATCAACCAGATATTGTTGATGTCTTACCTCATGTTCAGATGGAATATTTAAAAAGTTCTTTTTTTTATAATGGAAATTAATATCCAGGTAGTTTTCCTTCATCCCATTTGTTACCATTAACCATAAATTCTATTTGGTACTCTTAATTTATTACCTTTTGTGTTCTTTAGAGGTATTCTGCATCGCAAAATCTACTGCTTAACCGAAGACCTTCGGTTCCTGCCACTCAGATGAGCTCTGGCTGTACTGCTGATGAAACATATTACTAATGCTGGAGCTGACATATTTTCCTGGGCTATGGAGGTATGCCTGCATGTGTCACAGCAGTGATGATTTGTGAATACTTATGAACTGATCCACATGCACAGTATTGAAAAAACTGTTAAAATGTAAATTATGAAGCATCAGTACAATAGCTTAACAGTATTACATTTAAAAGAGGCAAAACTATGCAAGACAAGAACATTCACCACTGATATGGAAGATTTTGAAAAAGTTAAGTTATATGCACTGATAAAGGCTAAGAAAAAAAGCAAGAAACTTTAGAGAAGAATGAAAACAAAAACAGAGCTAATAAATGTGACACTAAAAATATAACAAAATTATAAAGACTGATAAGGATATTCAAAGGAATTAGATCAAAAAAATCTTAGAAGATAAAACAAGCATAGAGAAGAAAATCCATCAAATGGATTTATTAAGGGAATACAGACAGTAGAAGGACTAAAACAACAAAAAATTACTTAAAAAATTAGGACTAAAGTATGAACAGATGATCAATAACCAGGTAAGTTCTTTCCAAAAAGCAAGAATACTTTGCAGGAAGACACCTCACACAGCTAGGAAAGGAGAAAGGGTCAGTAGCCATACAGGAAGCAAGGTTGAGTGTCCACAAATGGAAGATGATGTTCTATATATGTTCTATATAGATGTTCTGTATAGATGTTCTGCAGAGGGACATGAAATGGTAAACAAAACAATTATAATTATGCCAGAGGAGACATTTAAGTAACAACTCTGAAATTATTTCACTCGGGAGGGGGGGGAACCCAAAACAAAACAAAAAACCCAAACAACAACAAACCCAGAACTCAAAAAAAAAAAACCCTACACAGAAATACAAGGAATACATTATAAAACCTTCAAAAAAAGGTTTCCAGCAGAAATTCCAATGAGAGAATTTAAGCTCTAAAGACTGAAATACCCCTTCTCTTTCAGAGGTGTTTGGCATATGACAAACAACAGAAGAGAAATAGTCTTCTGCCACCACTTACAACTGTTAGATAACATATCTTAAATCTCTAGGGTTAGCAGGTTGTCATGAGCCCTATGTTAACAGAAGGAGTATTTTATTCTTGAAGACACTTGCTATTTCTGGAAGTTAAACAAGATACTCCATTAAAGTAGAAAAGATCATGAGGGAAAGCTAATATTCCATTTCTCTTTCTGTACTGATTTTCAAGATACATATTGAAGTAATAAATAAACAATTAAATAACATTAAATAATTTTTGGATAGACATTTCTATTCCATCTGTATCAGCAGAATGTTGGATTTTGATTAGATTTTGAAACTGTGCTTGCCATTTGGCACAATTTATGAATGTTTAATGTCAGGAGCAACACTTGAAATGACTAAACTTGAGCACAGGCTGAAGTCACCTTTCCTTATAGAATCTTTCCATCTTCACACAAAGATTTTCAGGAGCTCTCAAATATTATTTTATTTTCTTACTTACATGATCGTGAAGAGTCAATAAAAATTCTACTCAAAAAGGTAACTCATCTTGTACTCCCCATTCACACAACTCTGCAGGGCTTCACAGCAGTTTTTTCATTTCTTCTTTTTTAAAAGAAAAAAACAAAAAAAACAAAAACAAAACCCAAAAAACAAACAACCTATGTACATTGAATTCCATTGCAGAAGCTGTCCAAGGGTTTTAGCAATTATAATTTATCCATAAAAACTGCATGGGGTCATAACCTCTGCTGCCATCAATGTGATATCTTCATGAATGGATTTGGGTTTACAGATACTCCTGGTGGTGGCAATAATAATAATAATAAAGAAGTAATAATTCTATTGCCAGGGACACTTCAAACAAAGCTTTTAAATTAAACTATTTTTTCCAAAAGTGTCCAAGTTCCTTGAAGGCATTCAAAATTTTTCTGCAAACTATTATGCCCCACTCTGTTAAATCAACACATCTATATTCCTATTTTTGGTAAGCTCTAATACTTTAACTATTACCTACTAAAGACAACAGAAATGGGTAACTTTAAAATAAAACTGTTTAGCACTCTCTCAGTTAGCATCCTGCAACATAAAATTAAGAGTAAAAATTATATGCAAAGCCTCCAAAACACATGTAACTCAATAAGGGATTTTTTCTATTTTATAGTGAAACAAGTTAATATTGTTTTAATCTCTTTCAGTGCATTATAACTGAACTAGATCATTCCAGGTTCATCTCCTGTCAGCGTTAACAAAGCCACTGATATGCTATGGAGTCTAAAGAGATTAGAGATGAACACAGCTACTACATAACCCAGCATTTCTGTCAGAGAGGTCCTGAATGTAGGTTTGATTTTTGGTCTGCCTTGCTCTATAATAACCAAGAAAACCCTGGGCTCCAGCTACAAATATCTGTAGTTGAGCCTCAGGGTCATGACATGTATTTTTCCTTCACCTGTAACAGGAGAAGCCATAAGAGTAAAAAACTATGCCTATACAGGGCTTAGGTAGGAATGTACATTTGCTAAACACCTCCTTTAAAAAGGACAAGTGTGAAGGCATCCCTGTATCAAAGTGTACTGTGACTTTCTAGAAAACATCACCCAACTGAGAAAACACTTACTCAGATCTGTTAAGAGGATTAAAATGATCCAGCATAAGATTCATTATGCAGCAAAACTCTGAAATACATTGTATCCTAATTGAATGTTTGTGAGGAAAGTCATATTGTGTTGCATAGTACAATTTTATGGATCATCAATTAGCAATTGGACCAATTTAAAACTCCGAACCCTTGAAAGCTAAAAGCATCAAGTAAATGTTGTAGCCTACATGAATTTCAATAGCAAAGTGACAAGTAATGCTGAGCCTGTTACATATCCTGGAATGTATTTTTCAGGTTGCTCACACACACACACACCCCAAATAAAAAAGAACTCCACACACTTAGAACAACCTACACCAAAACAAAACAGCTCTTGTCCAAAGCTCAAAGAGAACCTGAACCACATATTCTAGAATAAATGACATTTCAATTAGTACTTTGGATTATTCACATTTTTAACCCCTAGGCTCTTCTTATACAAGTCCTCACAGAGCTGCATCAAACTTTCACAATATATGCAAATTTACTGGATCAAAGTCTTTATAATCCTGTTCTGAAGATCCACAGGATACAGATAAGCATTAGATACTGCTCTATAATGTCATTTTGGGTTCACTATCATATATGAATATTTGTACACAGAACTGACTGAGGAAATTAAAGGGAGGACAAGGATGAAACACCACAAAGCCAGGAAAAATGCACAAATTCATAGCAGATTTAGTTTGAAAAAACTTTTTCAAGTTACGTTCATACAGTTTAAATATATTTATACGGGAATAACTATATACTTGTTAATATTTATTCACCACATATGATTTTCTCCCTACTGAGAGTTCAAGGACAGAACACTATGACTTTGTCTTGTGACCTGAATTAAATTTGGGATGGACACCTCCTCTCAGTCTAGAAACAGTAAGAACAACAACAAAAATCACTCCACCATTTAAAGACAATATGGTAACTCACATTTTCTTCATTTCACCTCAGAGTGGGCACCAAAATAATCTCAAACATCAGGAAACTCTATTACATTAGCAGCTATTGGAGGCACTAGCAAAACTGTACCTTAGTTTTCTTTGAATTGACCAACGTGTCTGTTTCTGAATAAGGACAAAAGAGAAAAAGAAATGCAAAGTTCATTCTATCTGCAGCTTGGCTTCCAGTATTTTCTTTCACCTTTTCATCATGTTTATCAAATGACCTTTTTTTTTTCCCCCCTCCTTTGTAAAGCTGTGTGAGAACAACTTGATGGTGGTACTGTGCTTTATTCACATGAAAATGTCAAGCCAAGTAAGGAAGCAATAAAAAACAAAGAAGAAATATGATGGGAATTTATAATATGATCTTAGTAGGCATCTTGCTTCTCTGATGTTCAGTGTTGTCTGCAAAAATATAGGCCCAGACTAATGAAAGGTAAGAGAAAAACATTTTTTGTGTATACTGTTTTAACCAATAAAAGCACTCATATAGCACCTACCCTCAGCACTAAACAGAATATTTCTAGTGTTCGTTTCTATATTGATAGAATAGGGAGTGTAGCTATGTAGCACTGTTTGATATTATTTAGGTTGGTGTCTCCCCTGCATGTGTTTTCACTTCACAGTCACAGGTCCTGGTCCTGTGTGTGGATGTAACAGCCCTAATGTAAAGTGACACAGATATGTGTATCACAGAACACAGAGGGCGTGGAATTACAATACTACACTAATTGCAAATTGCAATCCCAACCTCTGCAACAACCCACAGGGTTACTAAGCAGTTACAAAAAAAGCCCAGGCTAACCCTTAGTACCATTCTCGCCTCTGGCGGGAGCTGAATCAGTCTCTAAACCAGCAAAGCACAGTAGCAATCTTCTGCAAGATTATTTATACTGCAGTAGCACCTCTCATTTATCTCAGTCTGTGCCATTCTGTATCCAGTATTCCATTTACATTTGTGACTCAGTGTTGGGACAGTGCATCATTAACTGTGTTTTCTTACAGCAGATAGCATACTACTCTTGCATATGATTTCTGCTTGATAGATATTGTTTATGACTATTGATGTTAAGCAGGCTTTAGCTGCTCATATTGCAGCGCTACTGATTTGTCTTTCCCACCGTAGATAACAAGCTGCTCTGTTTACAAATATGTTCTGTCCTCCTGACATGGACAACTGAAACAGGAGAAAGCAGAGCAAGAGGTGGGATTCACGACAGGCTGTGAAGCGACCCTAGTTCACAAAGCAATGTTGGGACTGGAGACACTGGGTCCTGCCACTGCATGATCTCCTGCAAACATGTGAATTGGGGTTTTTTCCACAGTATAAACTTTTCTTTATTTGCATTTAGGTTCTTCCCTGTTGAGAACCAGTTTCACATGTTTGAAAGCACCTAGGGCAGGCAGACAACTTTCTCAGAGATTCTATAAAAACCATTATGGCTCACCAACAACAGCCTCTCCTGCCTAACACAGAAGATGCAAGACAGCAGAACAGGAGGAGATATGAAAAGCAAGGCATTTAATACCTTTAACAGGCACATGAATGACCAAAAACATTTCCCTTTTCACAATTCCTAGGAATACTAACAATGAAATAAGTCTTGGACACTGAAAAGCTAAAGCAAGCAATTTTTTTTCTATCTGTAGCCAAATAATCATGTTTTTCTTTAGTATTTCCCAAATTGTACACATGGAAGAGCACTCTGTATATTTAGCCTTCCAGATATTCCTCTCTCATTCTCCAGCATACTTTTTGTCATATGAAATATTACAACTAAAAAATGCCCAAGTTTGCTTCTCTCAACTCCAGCGAGAAAAGTTCAACAGGATTCTTTGCCCTCTGGTTCTTTGAGTCTGAAGGCTGCAGCTGGATCATGTTCTCAAGCTTTCTTTGGAAATACCATATCCAGAAATATTTATTATACATAAGCTGCAATTCTTCTTAAAATTACCTTAATACTCACTGCTTCTAAAAAATTAGAGAAAAAAAACACAAGAAATGTGATGTAGCATCAGAGCGACTAGCAATTCCCTCATTCTAACAATGCCATGTTCCAGTCAGCCTCAGCCAGTTTACTCCTATCTACCTATTGTGAACTAAACCACTCCACATAGTGTTTCCACACAATTTAGCCATGACTATTATCTCTATTTTCATTTTTACTTGCATTCATTTTTATCTGTCTTTCTTTTCTGCTGCCTTCTATATCCAGCATTTTTTACTTCTGTATTTCTTCCTGTTCTTCTATTCTTAAAGGCATATTCCACATCCTATTAGTCACTGTCCTCTCTCCAATTTAAATTCAAATAATCCCATTTCAGCTGTAAAATGTCTACACTAATCTTTACAGCACAAGGCAGGCAAATTCTTCTCTCCCACTAACACAACCCATTACTTACAAACTATTTCTGAGATGCAGATGCGAGAGGGACAAAATTAAATTCTGACATCTGGGTGCTTTACTGTACCTTATCACTTCTGATTGTCAGCAGTATTAATTTGATTGTGCTTCATGAAAGACTTTCTTTTTATATTGGTATGGGTTACTTGATAGGTTAAAGAACAAGAGGGAACTTCCCCCCTCTCACCCCCACCCTCCACTTTCTGTATAATGCAAAACATTATGTGTATTTATAATTGGCTTTGTTTAATAACAATATTTCTACATCTTGGCCTAAAGATAGAAGCTAGAAGTTTGTGGGCATGTAATATTTGGAAACAACTTTAATTGCTTCATTCTCATTAGATGAAAAAAAAACAAAACCTTAGAGTATATTTTGTTTATACAACCCATCATAATTCAGAGCAGTTTTACAGATCTTCCCAACTGGCAGCAGAGAATTCATTCTAAGGAGCTCCATAAAAAGGGCCAAAAAAGCCATCTAGAGCTGTAGTCTAAAAAGAAGGAAAATAATGACCCACTTGGAAAGTATCCCTAGTACAATTCATCAAACAGTGGCTGAAGATAACAGTATATGCATAGAATCTCAAACAGGAGGCAGTGTGAATCTACCGTGTAAGTTCAGCCACATTCCTTTCAAAACCTGTTCCATGGGCACAGGCAGTAATCAAATAAAAACTGATATTTGTTTATTCATGGTTGAAAGCCAGAGCAGAAATTACAAACATGATTTTTAGGACCAGTTGTCCAAGAGAGCTAACTTTTTTTGCAACAGTGTTAATTATATTTCATTCAGTGTGCATAAATAAACACTTGTTCACATGCATATTTGATAATATGAATAAAAATAACATTAAACCACAAAGAAATCCAAAGCTCTGTTTACAGTATAGTCTCATCCTTCTGTTATGGCTAAGGATACTCCCATGAAAGGTGACATTGATTTCAATAAGAGCAGGACAGGACATAAATGAGAAAAGGTTTTCCTTTAAGTTCTACAAAAGCACACTGAGCATCTTTAAAAAAGGCAGCAAATGCATCTTTCTAAGTTCAAATACTGCCGGAAAGCATTAGCTAAAATATTCACTTAACAACCCAAGAACTGAGGTCTCTTATATTGTACTACACACACACAAAAAACAAGAAATAAAAAACCCCAAACAACAAAAAAACCCCTCTAAAAACAACAAAAAACCCCACAACCTAAAATAAAAAAAAAAGGCCTGAGAACAAAACAAGTTTGGTGTAATGGGAAACAGAAATGCCTTTTACATATTCTCTACCCTAGGGTGCAAGTTTGTCAGGAAAAACCTTAAGATTTTCAAGCCCTGTAACAGAAAAGAATTGTGGCAGACGAACAAAAAGCAGTAAGACAGTAGGGATAAACTAGATTCAAGTCTTCCTGATTGTATCTTCATTTTGGGCAAGCAGTAATTACTTGATTCTTCCTTTCAAAGTTTATCTTTCTGAGCGCCCATGCTGTTGCCCTGTAGCTTTGTCATTGAAATACTTTTCACATGTAGTAAAATGGCATTTCACAAATCTTTCAACTTCCCTAATTTTAGCAAGATAAGCACTTACTTGCACTGTATTTCAAACTGCGTAAATATATTTCAGGAAATTTAATCAAAATATGGGAATCCTTTCCTTTTTCACTGTTAACTAAGAAACCACATATATCTGGGCATGTGATAAGCATGCTGCTTTTTAATGGATAGCTTTATGTTGATGCTATAATCTAATTCAGAAAGCATTTTGAGACTGGAAGACTTCTACCTTGATGCAAATAAAATACAAAAGTCACCACAGATGTTACTTGTCATTGAGACCTAGAGGTACGATGTAGTGTAGTAGTTTATCCCAGTATCTGCTCCACTACCAAAATGGGAATGGGCACATACAGTATTGAGTCACATGCCCTTCTGCATAAATGCAGAGTTGTAAGAACCATTAATTTCTTTTGCCACTCAGATTTGTTTGCAATTATTTACCAATTTTTCCTCTCCTTATGTACGCAGAGGATTGTATTGGAATTTTTTTTTCCAAGTGCTAAAATTTTCATGTACCTCATACCTCAATACCAATTAATCAGATATCAGAATCATATATTTTTCTCTCCCCGCCCCCAAGAGGTCTTTGCAGTCAGTTAAGGAGCAGGAAAATACTACTGATTTATGAATCAGACAGGCAGTAGAAAAACCAACACAGCAACCTAGCAAAAGCACCGCTTAAGGTAGTCGAATCAGTTTTACAGGTATTCTCCAAGTAATGAACACTTTCATAGACATTACATAGACTCTTCAGTACATGAAGTTAAAAAAAAATAGTTAATTTTGTAACAAATATCTACTTGATTAGGCAGTTCGTGCTGCTGTCTAACATTTTTTCAAGGCATAGGCAAAACAGAGTTTCGCTACTCCAGAAATAAGACACAGAGGCTTAGCTAGGGAATGGCAGCCCCTCTTACAGGGTGGGATGCAAGAGAATGGGTCAGACGGGGAGAGAGAACCAGGGAGCCTGGCTGGTTCTTACCACCACCGAGGCAAGCAGAGGGTTTAAGCACAGCTACCGTTCCTCAGAGCAGCAGCCATCCCAGCGCTGGAAAAGGGCTGCTCTCCTATATGTTGACCTTTCCCTCTACAGCAGCAGCAGCTCAGCTCTCTAGAGCTCTAATGCAGCTAAATTAGTCAGAAAAATTATTCTGTTGCCCTAGGCAACCGCATACATGACTTTTTTTTGTAAACATGAAACTTTCTGTAATGCTTTTTTCTGTTTGTGCATATTACAAAGTGCAGACAGATCCTTGAAATCCCACCATTAAACAACTAGCATCCACTTAAGATCACTACCACGTACAAGACCCTCTTATGCTCACAGAAAAATTCATTTTTACTGACCCTTATCTGTACAATGCACAAACATTTTAGAAACTGTCCAATCTATGCTCATAATTAACGTTTTTACACCATTCTTATTTTCATCCAGTATTGAATATTTAGATGTTAATAGTGTTACTTTTAAGGTTCTTTTTTAGTTCTGCCTCTACCCCACCATCTGTAAATAAGTCATGGGAAGAAGCGTTCTTTTCCCTTTCAAGCACGCGTTTCAAGCTGAGCTGTCACATAATAAAGTAGTTCATCGTATCTGACTATATTAAGAATATAACTTTCAATGTATATCCTCACTTCCAAAATTACTGAATACATGTAAGTTGAAACTGAGCAAGTGTGACATAGTTTTTGCTTCCCTTGGGAACAACATTCAGAGCTCATTTGAGTTGTGACCTGCTTATGCTGCCAGGGAATATTAGTATTTTTGTTGGATCTTAAGGAAAGAGATATGGAGTGAAGGACAAAGGCAAAAAATAAGACTATTTAACTTCACAGATTAAAAACAGAGGTACTGCTCTATTTCAGAAGACAGTGTTGGCTTTTTATAGGATCTGTCCCATTTTGTAAGCTCTACTAGAGAGATTACTCTTTCTCATAGTAAAATACTTAGACAAACTATGCATGGAGAAACCTACAGCTGTCCACAGCACATGAGCCAAAAAGTCAAAATAAGTTCCAATAAAGAAACAAGAACACAAATTAAATTCAGAAGTTATTTTGCAAAATGAATGGCAAATCAAAATGGAATATGTTCACAAATCCTACAATATTGCCTTTTGTCTCTAACACCATCACCTGACATAGATCAGGCTTATAAAGATTATCCATTACATTAAATAGTTCAGTTGTTGCTGCTTTCAACACAGGACTACGTACAATTTAACCCCTGACTTGAGCTCTATGAGTTTACATCAGTACAAACAGCATTTGTATATCCTTCCTTCATCTAAATCCGAATTCTAAACTTCTAACATGTTAACCTTTCAGTCCATTGATAATAACAAAATCCATCCTCCTACACATAGTTCATGTATATATTAGGATCAGGCTCTTTTTACAACAGACCATGCTTGACTAATAGTGTAAGCAACCTACTTATCTTGCACATGGTCATGGGATCACTGAAATAAATAGCAGGGAATAGGTCAATTCCAAAAACTTCTGCTTCTAGAATCTCCTTTAAACCATAAGCGCAACACATGTAGACATGCAGTTTCATCCTTGAGATAAACTTTTTCTTTTCTAACTTATGAGCTGCAGCTTACTGAAGCCTTCTTCAGTTAAAACCAGGTTCTGGATCCAATAACAGAAAGCAGCTGACAGGTCAAAAAAAATGTTTAGATATACTAGTTAGATACAATGGAGTTTTCTTCCAGCACAGATAATCAATATATTTCTGTTAACATAGCTTAATTTTTAATACTGTACTGAATCACCTCAATCTCATTAAACTGCCTCACATTACAAGTTTGAGACAGCTGTATTCAAGTGTGAAAACAAGTAGGGGGGGGAATATCCTGTTTCTGAAGAGAACCACAACTATGAATCTGTTGCCATTAGTTTTCAAAACAACTTTGTTTGCCTTTTCTTGTTGCATTTCTTTTCCCCTAAAAGGCAACACTGAAATTCTTCTTCCTGAATAGGGATAGTTCGTGATTGTTTTGTTTAAATTCATTGTTTTGCTACCTTGAGTTCTTCTTTCAATGCCTTTTCTGCAGCAGAACAAAAATCTTTTTAAAGTTTAACCTGATAAATTAATAAACTGGGTTTTCAAGTTTTAGTTCTGTGTTAAATGAAGCTGCATAAAATTGTTATAACATACCAAATAAAACACCAGCAGATGCAATATGTTCAAAATTATTATTTTCTTATAATTTTGTAAATACAGAGTAAGTTGGCATTATAGCCTATCATTAAGCACATCCCTGCTGTAAATGAAAGATGTGCCAAATCAGCTCCAAACACATTTTGTAGTCAACAAACAATGAGAGGCGGTACACTGTGAGATGACAGCAGCAAGGCATTACGGCAGAGTTGCAAGCACTGGCCAGCAAAGCATATTCCTCAGTCCCGGGAGAGGATTATCAGCAAGTCAGGTTTACCTACCCATGCCATAACAGCTCCCACATTCACTGAAAGTAAGGAAGACTGCGCTCAGAGAAACTGTGGTGAGGAACGGGGTAATACATGGTGGCATAGGCACCCAAGGAAGAGCACCAAGAAAGAACCGATAACAATGCAGCAGAGCTCAAACTGAGCGTAACAACAAATAAAATATTTTACAATATTTACAATAGAAAACTTCAGGGATGGGAACATGATTTGGAAAATCAGGCATCTTGAAAGTAGCTGTACTGTGGGAACTTAAAGTTTTCTGATAGTATATAGAAATAGTAAACCTGTAGTCTTTTAACGCCAAATTGAGGTTCTTGTAGGATATGGGGGATTTAAAAAAGAAACGACACACAAAATTGCCACCCATTTGTGCTCTTCTGTATGTGGGTACGTAGCACGTTGTGCTATCACACTGAGACATTCCAGAGGATTCCAATAAGTTTGTGGCAGCGAGGGCACATGGCGTCTTTGTACCTATTAGTCCTTGTTAGTACAGGATTAGATATAATGAGGTTCTCCAAGCGTGGCATTTACCCAGATATACACAGAATATTTATATGTCCTATTTCACGGGAGGGGGGTTTAATGAAAGACAGTCAACCTCAGGCTAAAAAATGTCAGCCTAATAAACATGCAGAGCAACTCTAATCTGCTTTTTATTTTATTTTTAAGTGGAAATACTAAGAATTCTGTGGAGAACATTTACAATTACAAGGTGGAAAAGAATTTCCTCATTAAAACTGGCCTGGACTTCTAAAAATAATGAGGTATTCCAAAATATTACACATATACAATTAATAAAAGCATCCATAATTCCTTTGGCATACATTATACCAGGGTACTATCTCATTAAAATACCACAAAAACCAATCAATTGCAAATAAGAACCTTACCTCCTTCTAGTTAGTTGCGTGCAACTAACCTGACTTTTTTTTTTTTTTTTACCTGACTGAAAAGCTGTTAGGGTTTTTGGATTTTTTTGTTGGTTGGTTGGGATTTTTTGTTGTTGTTGTTGTTGTTGCTCTGGGGTTTGGGCTTGGGGTTTTTCTCTTTGTTTTGCTTTTGGGGGTGGTTTGTTGTTGGGTTTTGGAGGTTTTTTAGAATAGAGAAATGCATTTCATTGTCCAAACATTTTAAACCAGGTTTGCAGACCAGCACATCACAGCATTGCAAGGGTACTCAGCTATTCATTCAGCTATTTGCTACTAAATTGGCAGATTAAGAAAAAAATCAAGGAATTCAAAGAAAATACACTTAAATCGGTGTCCATATATAGTATTCTTTTTTCTAGCAATCTAACAGTGGTAAAAAAAAATATATAAGGAAATCATGATTCAATGCAGAAGAAAGCATTTTACAAATCTAAAAATAAATAGTTATAGATCTCTATATACTTGGGCAAATAACTGATGCCATAACCATATTTTAATCACTATTTTACACAAAATGAGTAGAGTCTGCAGAGATATTTCACAGATAAAGCAAAGAATAAGAAAATTTTCATTTCACACCCCAATGTTATCCTCTGGGACCAGAACAAGGGGTCTCAAAGGCTCAGAAAATATTTAAGATGTCAGGGTACAAGATAAACTGGGATTGATTGTTAAAGAAAATTGTATGTCAAAGAATGAGACTTGTGTGTTTTTATTGGTAGCAGTAACCAAGTTTCTGCACGATAAACAATTCTGTCAAAAGTCCATAAAAAAAATTCTAGGGTAGAGTTATCTACTCATCAGTAGAAGTCCGAGTAAACTAATACCAACACAAAACAACAAACCTCTAAAAATATGCGGAATCATATCTCAAACAGAATACCACCCCACCCAAGCTACCAAAGCATAACAACAGAACATAGGCATTACTGTACATTTTAAAAATAAATCCATATTTGTATATATGTGTACTTGTTTTCCAAAAGATATATTAACTAGCCTAATTTGCTTTAACTTAGCATTGCAAAAGTGTTCAAAATTCATGTAGTGTTTCATAGATTTGACAACTACAAAAAATTGATCCAAGCTTCAATCAAGGTAAGAGGAGATTCTACACTGACCTCAATTAGCTTTTGATCAAGCCTTAAGAGAATTAACAATCCTCTAAACAGTAGTCATTCATGGGTACACACATAGAGAGTACAAAGTGTTAGCACCTTTAGAATGAGAAAAGTTACTCTAATTGAACAGAAGACCAGTTACATCAATTTTTTTTATAAACAACAATTTCATTAGAAGTCTGCCGAGTCAGGCTTGCCCTATTGCTGAACTGAACCTCAAGGTAACCTTAAAAGAAAAAAAAAAAAAAAATGCAGAGAAAAAGACGACAGGAGTTGGTGACCTCAAGAAGTTTCAAACTCAAGAAAAGGCTCCGAATCAGACTTATCTTCATAACTGAGGGCCTGGGCAGCTGGCAGCTCAGAGTAACTTCTGCTCTGGAAGGGTTCATTTGAAGAACAGCACTGAAGTATCAACGACTAAGAACAAACAAGCACACTCTCCTACTTCTTTAAAGCAACTTTTCAGTAATAATTTGTGTAATCTTGTGGCCCTAATTCTCAATGTGGGCAGAAGCAGAGGTGATGCAGGAATTGAGAAAGCAGCATATGCATTCATGCTCAGCTTAAAAGAGGAACCACCACCCACATAAAGCCTTGATACACACTTCTTCAAAAGCAAATAAAAAAATATGTTTGCTTGCTAGACATTCTCTCTATATACAAGATGACAGTTGATTAAGACTGTATTGCAGAGTTCCAAAATTCAGGTCGAGTAACCATGGCCAACTGTCAAAAGTAGTAACGAAAGCAGAGATATCACTATAATCAAAAGCAACAGGGAAATGAAGAAAACTGAATGCTAATTATTTGTGATTAGTTTCTCCTTTCAAGGAAATAAAGCACTGACTTGCTGAGGTAGTTAAAACAGAAGGAATAGCACATCATTTTAGCACTTAATACGAACTACATTCTCTTAATTTCAAGCAACTTGCATGGTAAATAAGATAAAATTTCCCGTTTAATCAGATACTGAAAATACAGACAAACTATCAATAGTTTTGCTATATGTTGACCCTCCACACTGTTCAAAAGATGCCAGATCAGAGTAGTACCTTGCATCTTTTTGACCCTCTGGGATCTTGAAAAATGTTTCTAATGGAAACAGAAATTCCTTTTTCAACAGATATGCCCTTGAATTCCTCTTGCCTTGATTCCTCCCTAGTTACAGTGCTATAACCCCTCAAATACTTCACGTTGCCATCTAAACAGGTCACTTGTGATATACCACACCCAAGTAAAGTCCTTAGAATCTCTAATGAGACTTCCATACATTTACAAGTTAGAAAAGCTATAAAGAAATTGTTTCACAAAAAAAAAAAATAATCTTTGAAACGTTAGTAAGAGACACACACACCCCTCATAAGAAGAATGCAATGAGAACTTCTTTTATTCATTAAGAAAACCAAAGGAGGAAAGAAGTCACATTTGAAAATAGATCCAATTTGAATAAACACATTAAGCATCTTTTGGCACATACTGAGAATTTAGGGGGAAGACTAGGGAAACTAGAATCAACAAACCTCCAACATATATATATATATATATATATATATATATATATATATATATTCTACTAAACAACTGAGCAATGTAAAACCTCAACAACTCTATTAAAAATGTGCCTTGTGGAAAGCAGGATGTATACGGCAATGTGAATTGGAAAAGTAAGCATCTGTAATTCAGTCTAACAGGAATGAATAATACACTAACTACAGTGAAAGGAGAACACACAGCTACCCTAGCAGATGTGCAGTCATTTCCCATCAGTTGTGGCCTATGTTAAATCTCAGCCAAGTCAGAACAAACCCCTATACCCAGCAGTGGGAACACTATTTTCTCACAATTATATTAGACAAAATATTAAAATATGCTAAGTAGTTTTTAGGGAAAAAGGTAGGATGATTTAATATATTACACCTTCCAATAAACCATTTGAGTTCATACCTAGTTTCCTGAGCTACCAATTCTCATCACATGAAATATTTAAACCACAAGCTATTTCTCCCTGATTTACACCACAAGGACCCCCAAGTATTAAAAATCTTTCAGCATTTAGCAGAGACTGGGGCTTGTATCAGATTGAGTAACAACACTAGGCAGCAATGCCATTGGTAACCGATTAGATTTCATCATCTTATACTGAAACCTTCATGGTTTACTTTGAGAAAAGAAAGAGCTCCAAATCTAGACTGAACTCCAAAGTACATGTACATTAATCATAGGTTATTTTTTTTTAATTTCTTTTGGATAAACAAAGGTTTTAATTATACAGGTCCCTGTTCGTTCTGTTTGTTTCCTAATTAGAGAAAAATGGCAACTCTCCCAATCTAAGCTCTTTCCCTCTGAAGAATTTAACAATACATTTGGACAGGCACATATATTTATTTGGAGACTACACAATGAATAAAATCCCATTTGCACTTAACAGAGCAAAGTTTGCCAGAATTCCGTATGTGCGCCAAGGCTCCACACTCTGCTAATGGCAAAAATGGCTGTCCCTGCAGTCAAGTACTGGATTATGTACTTTCCTCTTGGCAAGTACATGCCTGGAAACACCCACAACACCTGTTGTTTATTATAAATGGCTGTACTGAAAATAGACATGTTCCTACTGTGAAAGAAAAAAAAAAAAAAAAAAAAAAGAAAGAAGCGTGTGCATGGTTAAATTATGGACAAAGATGGTAACTGAACACCTAACTGGTCCTGCTGAATGTGCTTAACTGCAAAGTACATTTATGTGACTACTTTCACCTAAAAATCTCAAAACACAAAAACTTTCTGCAAAGATAGTTAAAGATTATTGTTAAGGCAGGTTATAAAGCAAAATGAGATGAGGAAACTTATGGAGGTCAGCAACAAAGCCAAGAAATTTCAGTTCTAGTGACAAGGCAAATGACCAGAATTCTGTACTCTATTAAATCTTGACTAACGCATGTTGTGCAGCAAAAATTCTCTCAACGTGTTTAACCAATGTATAACTAAAGTCAGTACATCTTCTGTAAGTTGTGTGTAGTAACTTTCTAGATCCTACTTTCACGAGAATATTGTAACACTACCAAATAGCAAAGATATGGAATGTCAGCACCTTAATGATTATTTACTTAGAATTAAAAAAAAAAAAAAAAAAGGAAGTCGCTGTAAGTTTCCTACAACTTTTACCAGTAAGTACAATGAGATCTGAGTCCTATGACCTCTTCCTACTCCCATTTGTTTAGACTGATTCATTTTCCTAATTGATTCCCCTACTCTGTCCTTCTTCCTAAAGCAGCCATCTCCCTGGTTTTCCTTGAGAAAAACTTTCTGCAGCCAATAGAAGCAACTGCATTGTTTTTCCTTTGTCCACAGCTATTGAGATAATAATGGAATTATGCTGGCATGATTTTTAACTATTAATTCATACCAGTAGGTTACTGTGACCAGATCTGAGGTCCTGATCTGCCTCATTCCTTTTGATGAAATAGGGCAATGAGTATCTCTTTCAAGAAGTCTGTTTACATAAAAAAGTAAAAGCACTAAGAATTACACTGCAGATCAGTTATTTCTTTTACATTGCGAACAGCCGCAGCAGTATATAACTCCTATCAACCAAGTGAATACCTTAAAGTACACAACCTGCTCTCTCAGGATCTTTGTGATTAAGCAAGGTATCGTTACCATCCTCTATTAATTATGAGAAACAAAGGCACAGTAAAAGCATCCTTAGGTGGGATATAGGAAATCTAGAAAGGTCCAGATATTAGAAGTAGACCCTCTAAACCAGGGGTCCTCAAACTTAAGCAGGGGGCCGGCACGTGGATTAAGTGGCAGGCAGTCATCTGTGGCTGCTGGGTTTCCCCCCCAACCCCCGGCAGGAGGGTTCTGTAAATACTGGGGGGCCAGATTGAGGACCCTGGGGGGCCGTATCCGGCCCGTGGGCTGTAGTTTGAGGACCCCTGCTCTGAAGCCTACCAAATCTCCAATCTGTGAGATCTCCTCCTCTCTTTTGGCAAGCAACCTCAGTAAAAGGAGCTTTCTTGTTTTTTATTAAAAGGGTCTTGGCATACCATTAAGACACTAAAAAGGTCTTATTTGTTTGTACTCAGCCTGGGACAGTGTCTGTCGACTTCAGCCCCATCTTTAACAACCTGGACTCCTACTTGAGTGCTATTATTTTTCCAATCAGCTTTTCCATTGTTCTTTCAAATTAAACCATGCTTCTCCCACTTGCCATGCCCTACAACCTGCCATCACAATGGACATTTCACACACCCCAATATATCTGTAATACTTTGCCTCCTACAGTACACCCAGTGTATTTTCTCAGTTCCAAAATTGCTTTTGCATTTCTCTAGCCCATTATAAAAGGAAGCAAACCTGTTTTATGAGTATTTTTGTATAACTCAGCTTTGAGTCTGGCTTCCACACCCATTGACAGAAAAGCAGACCTGCTCAAAGCTGTCAACAGAACAAAGTCAAGCTGAGCTGTGCCATGATTTATGCAGGTAGGGCCAGACCTGTCAGTTCCACTGTCATGACAGCAGGGAGGAATGGAGGTGTAGAATTCTTACTGCTGAAATTCTGGATTCGCTACATCACAAATGCAACACCGATTCCAAAATGACAGAATGCAGTATGTAATTCAAAAACCACGTTGCCCTAGCACAACAGCAGGATAAATAAATTGGGAGACAATCTATATTAATACTGGAAGCCTGAGAGCAGACTGCTTATTTTTCCCCTATTTAGATTCCAGACTGAAGGTAAAATATTTTGGTTAAACAAAGGCACAACATAGAAAAAAACAGTTTGATTTATGATTTAAAGAGAGATCACATGTATTCTAATATTACGATTTATTAGCATTTCTCACAACTCTGTTAGAAACTAATACCTTCAAAACACACCTTGACAAAGCTACCTGCATTTCACCCCAAGCAGGATTTATGTGGATGAAGCTGTACTTAGGTTATGAAATGATCTCTTTGCTGCCAATTTCCCAGCATTACCCAAGTCATCTGATGAAAATCAGCCTTTATGTATTGCAGTGGTCCATTTTCCAGCTCCTGTCATAGCTAATCAATCAAGTCATTTGGGCAGGGGGGTAAAAAAAATAATTAAAAAATTCTGATCAGCTCCCAAGATTAAACATATTAAATATAGTATTTTGCCTTGGTGATGCATTTCTACTTATTCTCACAATTAACACATACATTCGCAAAGTGAATCCATGTATTATGCTTTCAGACACCTCTGAAACAGAAAAAAGGAAATCTGTCATTCAATGTGATCAGGAAATTTACAAATGCAACCACTGTTTCAACTGTAAGAAACACTTGCACACATTGGTGATCACTCCCAGGGCACATGTCCACTTGCGGGCACATTCTTGCAGAAGACTTGCAAGGCATCTATCTCTGTAACACTACGCTAACCAGAAAGGTTTCATCGGCCTTCAGCAGGAAGAACACTTCACTGGTATTATGGAGATTCATTGAGAGTACTATTTCACTAGATTGTCTTAATTTGAGTGTTTGGGGGTTTTTTTAATGTACTGAAGCTGTAAAGTTTTGGAACAGAAGACTGACTCCTAGCATACCACAGCACTGTACCTAACGTAGCTCAATTCTGATCTTGCCTAGGGACTCTGAAAAACTTTTAGCTTTAATAGGTATAATTCCTGTATGCTATAGGTTATACTGCTTGCAAATATGTTTGGCACGCTCTTAAGTTTATAATCAAGTTATCTATAGCAAGTACTTGAAGGACTACCAGATAATCAGCCTAATATAAATTGGCCTTAATACAAGGGAAATTATTTTCTCTAAATAGATTAATACCAGTTGGGGAAGATTGTTTAATATTGTAAGTTTCCTTCACATGATCTGTTCTGAAGCTTCCTTTTCTCAGTTTGTAAGTGAAATAACGCATGCACACAAGAATCACAGACAATTAAGAAGAGAACCAGAATGACCAGTTCCAGTTTTCCCAAACCAAGAGGAAGGGGGGGGGGGGGGGGACGGA
>JAVJGJ010000034.1:17547290-17566312 GCA_035590215.1 Microhierax caerulescens
TCTTTTCTTTTTTTTTTTTTTTTTTTTTTCCTTTCTTCCCCTCCTTTTACATCATCATCTGCAGATCATGGAGAGAAAAGTCTGGTCCCTCTTCAAGACAAAAAGCTCTTTTTAGCACCATAACTACATTTGTTGGTCTGTAAGCTACTGTGTAATCCAAGATATAAGAAGTAATCAGAATAAATCAAATGTAAATTTACTGCTATATAAAGAAAGTAGCTTTGTATACCTGTTTACACATTTCCCAAAACAATTCAAAGCAAAATGAGTATCAAGTTCAGTAGAAACGTTCATTGATTTTGTCAATAAGAAAACCTGACACACCGACAGAAGCAGCAGCGGCCCAGACACAGAATGTACTAACAACTTTTAAGAAGCATTGACAGCTTTCACTCATCCCTCAAGTATATGACATTATTGTGCTGCTTAAAGCAATACTACCTAGAAACTCTTTTGTAAGAATGGCTTTAGGAAGAGTCTCAGTATAAAGATTGAAGGTGGCCATCTTCCAAGTCCACAGGTAACAGAACAAAGTCATACTGGCAGACACAGGAAACTTAGCTGTAGGGAGCCCTTGGTTATTCTCCCATATTCAAAAAAATCTGTAACATTTCCCATTGAGTATCTCTGCCCTTCACACGTGTAACATGTTGTATACTCCTTGGAGTATTGAACTACACTTTTTTTCAGACTTTAAAAGCAGCTCTCATGCTTTGTCAAGTATTGCCATAAATTATAACTGACCTAAGCATCTTTAAAATGCACATTTTTTGGCTGTCCCCATCCACATTCAGTAACTGCAGTCTCTCATGTCTGTTTCATAGCATCTGAGCACCATGGACAAGTGAATAATTATCCTTAGCAAGAATAGCCAGATTTATGTTAGAAAAAATTTAACTCCTAGAAAGCTCAGGAACTCAAGAGATGGATCTCTCTCTTCATGCAACGCTAATCTCAGTTCATATTTCCCACGTAGTTAAGACAAATTGGCAAAAATGGACATGATTTAATTAAAAGCTGAAGTCTTCACAGTGCTTGTCTCCTAAATGAAATTTCTAATGAAAATGAAAAAGACTATTTCTAAAAATTGCAAGCACTAGATTTTTTTTTTTTTTTTAAAAATAATCTATGAATAGAGTCTTCCTTGTTATAATAGAAGTAGTTAGGAATCAAAACTTTTAGGATCCTCCTCCCCAACACAAAAGACATATTTAGCAGATTATTACTATATAGCTTTACAAAATTTACCCTATGTAAAAGCACCGAGTGAAGGGTAATGATCGTTCCATGTTTCCTGTAGTAGCTGCCCAACACAGCGAAAAGATGTAGCCCAATATTCAGCACAGTGTTTTGTCAGCATCTTAACGTAAGAAATAACCAATATCCCAACAATAGGTGTTAGTTTTTTTCCTAGGAAAACACAGAAGGCTGAAGTGTCTACTTCTCTGTCTCCTACCCTAAGGGATACAAAACAAAAATCAGAAGGCTAAAAATATTTTTTCCATGTTAATCATTGTTTCATTTTCAGATGTGAAACTAAATTTCTCTTAGCACACAAATATAAACAGGTAATTTCTGGTTCGTCGTTTTCTTTTAACGCTCACACAGACATATACCCAAATACCTTAGGGTATAGCTTTTGATCAGCATACTTTTTAATTTTCTTTTTTGGTATGGATTCACTCTTTGACTTTGTAAAACATCAGTTAAAAAATTGCACTCCCAGGAATTTTGCAGAATACAACACTGTGCATTTACACAGAGAGCATCTAAGAAAAAAACACCTCCCTCTGCCAACACTAGCACTCTCAAATTTATATCAAAGTTCAAATAATATTTCCTACAGGGAAACACATAGGCCATCCAAGTTAAAGTATGAGGTGGAAATAAAGAGAAAGACAACCCCCAGCATAGCAAGTCTTTTATCATAAATCACCAGCTACAGTAAGAACGCAATATGAAGTCTCCTTTTATTAAAAGTCTCTCAGCATTCACAACTTCATGACGGCAGTAAACAGTGTTTGTAAAAAAAGGACATTACAAAAAGGTCACCAGCTAGCACAAAGATTGCTTCAGAGTGCAACATCAAGCCTGTACAGAATGCATGGAGAAATAATAAGAAAACTAAGCTAAAATATAAAGCCAACAACTACGTGATCTTTCTCACTCATCTTCATACCCATAAACCAAAAGAATGTTGTACTTAAAAATACCCACTGTTTTCTATTTCTAGAAAGCAATAGTTACTAAAGGTACTTTAATTAGTCTTATCTCAACTCCAGTTATATATCCAGGCCATAACTGCATCCCTATTTTATTCCTATTGGACCATCCGTATACTCTCATATGCCAGTAGGTAGCCCTCTGTGATATGCCCCCCGAAATGTTGCTGTCCCATGCCAATAGCCCCATATGCCTTTTAATTCCTCCTTTCAGCCATAATTTCTCCTCTTTCCTTCTCCTGCCCTGTGAGATAGGTTTTCCCTATTCTTTCACTATGAACAACAGTATCTGTGTCCTCCTTATATTGTTGTCTCTGCAAACAGGTTGTTTCAATGTTCCTTTACCTCAGTTCCATTCAAATACCCTATTTTCTTATTTTCCAGAACCCTTCCCTACCAACTTATCTAGCACACCTTGTGCCTAACAACCTCTATTTCCACCTAAAATTTGGTTCTTAGGTGTAACTTCTTTCTCTTCCCACCTGTAAAAGCAGCAAAGCCCTCCAATGAAGTTCAAATGGGCTCAACTGCCTTTTCCTTCTGTAAGTTTTCCATTAAAGGCTATTAAATACAAATGCAAAACCTCTAGCTCATAGTCCTGAAGCCAAAAGTTGCTGAAAGCAAAAAAATATTACAGGAAAGTATTATTGCTGTCCATCTTGTCTTGACACTTCTCTTTTGCTATCCAATATGGGAAACAGCATACACCAGTAGACATAGGTTTGGCCCGGTCAAATAAATACACACATTCTTACATTATTTTGTTCCAGAGGAATGCCAATTAAGCAATTACAGTCTCCATCTGTCTGCCTGCCAGTACCGCATGTCCCAATACAATTTTGGAATCAGCAAACTAATCTTGACGAAGTTATTGGGGATTATTTTATTCTTACAGGTTTTGTGAAAATCAGCCTGCTGGGTGCAAGAGAGGCCCAGAGTGCAGTGATGCAGTAGAACCACAGGCGTGGTTGTCAGCAGCAGGCTGCCCAGCCAGCACGCGTACACAACGCTCCAACTAGCAGCTGCCAGCGCCGCCACCCCTTGCCAAAGAACGTTAGCACGGGAAGGAGGGACAGGAGCACTGAAATTAATCCATTATCACTCTGAGGGTAGAAACTATGAAAAAAGGGACCAAAAAAAAAAAACCAACAAAAAAGCACCGCACAGGAAAAAAAAAATCAACTTCAGTAATTACTTCACATAAATCATTTCCAGGTCCCTCCTGGTGCTTGCCTATCAAACTATTACTAAATGAGACAACAGGGGTATTATAATAACCAATACTGAGAGAAATTGAAATTAAACCAATTAAATCCTGCTCTTCTCATTCAGGTGCCGAGCTTGAGGAAGGAGGCAACATAAGCATACTGTCCACAGGCAATACAAAGTGGAAGGCTCTTCACCTATGAATGCTGGGGCACACGTACACCCCAAGTGTGAACAGACGAGGAAGCTAGCTCTCCAAGACTATATAAAAAGCAATTAGCAGTAAACAGATTGAAACAGCCTCCTGTGAAGGAGATTTCTTCCTAAAAATCAGTCACATCAAAGACAGAACAACTCTAACAGTAGTATTTTTAATGCAACTTCCTTAAGAGCTTACACATGTGCAACAAAACTTTCAACTTGAAATTAGTCTGAATAGCCAAAGATTTGAAGAACTAAGTTTTTTATTCATACATTTATTTATTTCATATGGGGTGGGAGGGGATTACCTGATAGGTGGCTTCACTTTGGTACCATTGCTGGAAGGGGATAAATCTTACATTAATACTTTAAAGTATCTATATTCATTTCTAGCAGCCCAACTAAAAGTTTACTTCAGAGTTCTTAAGGCATTTATTCTTACAAATAAATGCAAACTAAGGAAACAAAGCAATTAGTGTTTATTTTTTTTTCAGCTAGCTTCCTTCTAAACTGTGAATGAAACAAAAATCGGCAAGAATGACAATTCTGTTGCAACAGAAAGAGACAGACTTTCAACAAGGTCTTGATTCAAAGTCCAGAAATAAGATTTCATAACTTAAGCCTGAATCGCCACCAACAATAAACCAAAAGGGTTTTAACTAAAGTAAGGCTTCCCTCTGAATTTGATACTATTGTGTATCATAAAGTAGAAAGCCAATGGAGTAAACTGTTCTTTATAGAAGATGCTGTAGTTTATATGCAAAAGCACACGTCTGTTTTTTGCAGCCCAACAACAACAGAGAAAACATGCATTATTGATTAGTTGTCATCTTTTGAATTAAAAATAGTGTTGAAATTGTCCACGCAGTTACTATGAATTTAAAGCTTTTTCAGATCATGCTAGAAGCCAGATTTGCATTTACAATGGAAAAGAAAATACAAGGGTTTTATTAGAACTAAATTTTTGTAGTAAAAAAGCCAAACATAACAACTAAACCAAATGCCACATATAGACTGACAGCAAGTGACTTAGTTGCCAGTGATAAATTGGGGGGTTTAATGACATATAGGTAGCCAAGAAGCAAGAGCTGGATGAAAAAATTTGCAGAGAGCACAGACATTAGCTCCCCAGCCTCACAAAGCTGTGAAATATTGTTGAATTTTTCAGTAGATGATCTTCCAACTCTCTTTTTTTTTTCAAACTGTATTTCATTTTTTGCAGGAATTTCCTGCTGCCAAATTGAACAGACCCTAGACCACCTTCTTGGTTCCAGTAAAGCTCACATCCAGTAAGTGTTTCACTCTTTCTAAATGCTGCATATGGAGCCTGTGGATCTAACTAAGGACACTTAGCTTAGTCACTTGATAATATGACATCCAGAAGTGTTAAAATGCTTGACCTTAATCCCTAGTAAGGGCTCTTGATTCTGGGGCCAGTTACCTTACTAAATGCAGCTGGAGCTGATTAGCACCAAACAGTTCTGACTGAGCTACAAAATACTTTCCTTTTTGCTTTCCCTTCTCCCTTTCACTCTCCTCTACATGCACACCCCCAGTCATTGCTCTTTCTGGGGTCACCTCTCCACCTCTTAGAATTCCTTTCTCTTCCCTCACAACCCACTTCTGAGGTCTCCCCACCCCAACCCTGAGGAAATCCCCTATCTATAAACTACTTCCATACAACACCCAAGCTTTCTTCCTCTCACCTGAAGATTCCCTTCTGCCTTTAATAAGACTTTTAGGTTTTTTCTCACCCCTATGCCCACAAATGAAGGTCTTTTTTAGTATCTTGCCTATTATTCTCTATCCACTGAGAAATGAACACATTTTAACAAATCAAGAATGCATGAAAAATTCATTCATGTATTTGTACAAGTCTTTTACAACACAATTACGAATCCTTGATTTGCCGTATTTTAGAAACTGTCCAATTAATAGCAGAAATCTTAATTTGTAAAAAGCAAATTGACCTACTGTACTGTTCAAGATGGTATCTTTATTTAGAATGAGTTTAGAGAGGAATCCAGAAGGATGTTTAAAAAATAGACATTATACCATTGGGAGATGTTTTATTCATAGAGACATTGTGAGAAAAGGATTGAAAACATTGAAGATTACTTAATTATAATCTTGAAGTTAATGAAACAATTATGACTATTTCTCTAGGCAATGTATGAACTTTTAACATAGGCTGGGTCAGTACTGGGCTACAGTTTTTGGGGAAAGAATTAGAAGTAATGATATTTCAGATCTATTCCACTTCTTTTTCCTGGATTTATCTGGTTTGATTAAGGCAAAACTATAAAATAGTAGAGAGTTTATATTATTTTTTAATATTAATTCCCTGCAATTCCAGAACAGGCAACATTGTTTGACCTTTAGGTAACAGTACAGAAGTTCAAAAGAGCTGTGCATTTTCCAAGTAAACATAAGGACTTTAAAATGAGGGGCAACCCTTTATCCACCCAAAGCAGGTATGTAGAGAATGGGGAGGAAGCACAAACTCCTCTTTCATCTTGTGCCTTCCTGTGAAGCACAGCTTTGATGGTACAAATATAAACAAAAGATAAAGAAACTATTACCTGGTATAGGAAGAAGTATTTAATGTCTAGGAGTGCCAAGAGTTAAATGAGTTCAGAGGCCTACTAATAGATGTGGTCAAAAGCTGCAACCCAGCAATACCTATAAAAGATGTCATGAAAGGCACTTAAAGCACTCTTCTTAATACCTTTGGAAACATTTGGTTAAAAACTTTAGAGTTGCAATTGCTCTGAAAGTCACAATAAACCTGGCATGAATACCTTCTGCTTTTTTAGTTACAGGTGAGGTGATATAGTTCAGTGTATAGATCATACTGGAGCCAGTATGTTTTACATATCACTCCAGACACAAAAAGCAGTGTAAAATGATCGATTGGGGCACATTCAAAAGTTACATAATGCTGTCATTTCTTTTTGTTTCCTTTGTTCATATTCTACTTATTTGCTGCTGAATGCTACACTGATGAAAATGAACTACTGACTTAATTTAAGTCAAAATTTTTAGCAGTCACAGTATGGCCAAAACTATAGAGCCCACAGTTTTTGTAGCCCAATAAATATGGCACAGCTGTTCCTGTTACAACAGGCTTCATGTTAACAAAGATCTCAGGTTTTGTCTGATCCTTCCTGGGCTGCATGAAAAAAACTGGTTTCACCTTTTAAACTACCACAACTGTCTGACAACCACTGCCTGACTTATTCTAGACACGCATGACTGTGGTGTTACATTTATTGCTATATACATATATATTCCTATATCTATTAGATAAATAATTATTCTGTGCAGAATAATTTGTCTGTGATCCTACTATAATAACGTAATGTAAAGGAGTACAGCCA
This sequence comes from Microhierax caerulescens, assembly GCA_035590215.1. Taxonomy (NCBI): domain Eukaryota; kingdom Metazoa; phylum Chordata; class Aves; order Falconiformes; family Falconidae; genus Microhierax; species Microhierax caerulescens. The sequence continues at coordinate 17,554,300 of JAVJGJ010000034.1, forward strand.
TAGAATAATAGTAGAGGTCTTGAAAGCGCAGGCACAATGTAACAGATGCCAGATTAAACAAGCACTGGTCAATTATTGTCAAACACAACGCAACCTTAGGGACTGGTCGAGTCTAGTTTTAGCAAAAAAGTGAACAGAGATCAACTAGTCAATATGTGTGAACACATAATATGTAATTAATTCAGATATGACGTATTTGCAGACCAATGGCACAAGAACACAGCATAAAACATACTTAAGCATATAACCAGCACTCACACAAAACTGACTGCCAAAGCAGAGCCCGGAGTGAGAAGCCACCAACATCAAGCTGCTCCTGGTAAGGAGCAGAAAGCAGCCCCCACTACCGATGGGCTCTTTCACACAAAGGACTGGGGACACTGAAAATTCTTCTATCTGAGGTTACAGAGTCACATTGTTGGGGTGGTGCTGCAGACAATTTATATGTTCCGTGTAGTTCATATACCCCATATAACCTTAGAGGTTAAGAGTCTCTAGCAAAACCACATAAAATTACTCTGCTTCAGTTCACATGCAAGAAAAAAAAAGAAAAACAATCAAACACCCATGTAAAATTCCAACATTTAACATGAGCCAGAAATGAAATGCAGATTTTTGTTTTCTTCACAAGAGCTCAAAGTATAAATTTACAGCACGGTTTTAAAGCAAAGAATATAAGACACCATTAGTTCACTTAATCTATACTGGACATTTGGGATTTTTTATTATAGTTTTGGCCTAAGCTATCTGACCTGGAACAACTAATTAATTATTCCACACCTTAGTTTGCCCATCTAAAAGAAAAATACTCTCACCTGAAGAGCCTTGGGAGGTGTATGATTTTTTTATTTTTTTTTTTTTAATAGAAATGCAAATTCGTATTTCAGGTTTACAAACTGCAATGCATTTCAAACAACTGGAATTCAGATAAGCCTTCTTTGATTGTCCAGGGAGAATTCTGGAGACTTCCTGTTGTCAAAACTAGATTTACCTTTAAGGAATATCACTTCAGCAACTATGTACATTATTATGTGAAATCTTATGTTTTTGTTATTTGTAAAAAAGTGATTTCTTTGTTAAAGGAAAAAAAATTAGTCTTATTATGCTGCTTGAGGCATATGTTAACTCTGTGGATAAGTTTTTTTCTGTCTTTTATTCATGGTAGGATTTACAACTGAGCAAGATACAGCCCAAGTTTTTAGAAATCATGGTATAATATAGGAAACTACTTTAGCAATTCTCAAGATGATTTTTCACTTATTACTTTGCAGGGGAAAACAAACAAGAACCACAACACACCAGCTGGGCTAAAAATCTCTTCAGCTTATACTATGACCCAGATGTAATTTATTTTTAAATGGGGTGGAAAAAACCCACGAATTTTTGGAGTTACCTAAGTATTAAGAACATAAGTAAATAAAATGCTTCAGCTATTAACTGTGCCTCAGATGTTTTCTCCAAATTAATACGTCTTAAAAGGATGTTTGAAATACCAACACACACACCTGGCATATTGAAAAGAAATGCTTCTTAAACAGAGATATAACGATGTGGAAATAAAATGTAAGGTCAGTGCAATATTTTGTATTGAATCATTTCCTTGAGAAGATGATGTTGTGATTGTTTTGGGTGCCCTGATCCTCACAGCATATCTGTTCTTTTGTAACTAGCACAGGAAAAGCAAGTAGAAAAAGTCCATCTTGCCAAGAAGAAAGAAAAAGCACAAAATAAAAGATAATTAGTAGTCATTCTCTTATGGCATAGCTAAAAAAAAAAAAAAAAAAATCTCAAATGCTTGCAAACTTGTACTTCATTGCAGTTATTTCACCTGTCCTTTAAAAGCAAGTTGCAAGGACACATTGCATCTGCTGCAGAATACTGGCCCTGGCAGTTACAGCGGGGCAGCAAATGCACAGTGCATTCTTACCTTTACTGAAATATGTACTACAAAGGTACTGGTTCGCATTCTTTGTGTTCATACCGTTCTGACTCACAGAGCAGACACTTGGTATCAGAGTCATGCTGTACCTGGAGAACAACTTGCGAAGAAACTCGTCCTGCTACTTGAAATACCTCCTACCAGTCTAGCAAGATTTGCCCCACATAGTAGTTACCTCTATTAAGCAATTAAACAAGTACACTGTTCATGCAGTAGCCATATGACTTCTGTGTTTACTGGTCCTGTGTCTTGCTTCATTTCCTTCTGTCACCCACCACATCAGTAGAAAACACACATCAGTGCAGCTAAGAAAAACTGAATTTATACACGTATATTTTTAAAAGTCTGTTCTTTTAAAGTAGTGTTACCATCCCATCACCTTCAGCCATCCACTAAGACCAGCTGCAAATTCTGTCACTCCATGAATACTCATGTACAAACACACTAAGCAAAATCTCAGGCGGTGTTTAAAAAAAAAAAAAAAAAAACAAAAAACAAACAAACAAAAAAAAACCAAACATGAAAGGGTGATCCCGCACTGTTCAGGTGGCTGCTGGTAAAGGCACAGCTGTATGGGCATGACTGGCAGGAAAATGAGGCCTTTAGAAGTAGAGAGAAAAGTTTTGTCTGTTTTGGCATGTAATAATTTTCACTAAAAAAAATTTTTACGAGCAATGTCGTATTTCATATTTAATGATGTTCCTCAAACTCAGAACAGCGGAGCATTGCAGCAGGGGTCTGGATTTTTCAAAAGAACTAGTTGAAGTTTACCCCATTTTAACTGAGTTTTGGAGCAAAGTTTTATTGGAGACCTAATTACAGCAAGCTGAGAATGCCTCCAGTTTAGAAGTTACTTAATCCCTCATGGTAGAGCTGTGGGTGCTGACTTTCTAACCCTCTAAAATGCAAGCTGTTAAAAATGCTAATTGTCTGAATGCACAAAATTCTCCCTTCAAAGAGAAATAAAACTGTTTTGAAAGGCAGCTTTTGAATACAATCTTGATTCTAAAGCAGCCTATTTAGAGAAAATGGGATCCATAAATGTCAACACCACCTGTAGTCTGCCTGAAAAATGTGCCTGCTTTCTGACAACATTGATAAGCCACAGGCACACCAGAACAAACATCCCTCACTTTATCTGTTACATACAAGTTGAAGGAGGTGGTGGTTACTAGTAAACTTTCTGTTCCTAATTTGTTTCAAACACATATCTGCAAATACAAGTATAAGCATCAAAACAATGCTAAACAAAAGGCAGTAGATTAGCATTTCCCCCTAAGAAGCCAGGAAAGTTAGGAGAAGCCTCCTTGGGTTTAGTGACAATCTCTGTAAAACAGTGCAAAAACATGCAACATAAAAGGCAAGTTGTCTTCCAAGTGCATTGTGACCATGAGAAAAATTGGTATGACATGGTGTATGAGAAGCAGACACACTGACAGTGCAAAACCCAAAATCTTCTGTCTTCTTCTTAGAGAAAGGACATGACAGAATCAACCTCTAGGAAGACAGAACACCTTAACAAAGATTATAAATAAATGCATTTAGATGATATTTTGCATTAAACTATTGCATAAGAATTATGGTTATTCCAATTATGAAGAACTAAATTTTGATATTGTGATAAGCACAGCCAGAAAGAACAAAGGAGGAATAACTATAGCTAGTAAAGTTTGTCTCCTAGAGATTTCCTGGGGGAATTGTTAATAATGGATGTCATTTTTCTACAGGAGTTTCTGTCAATAAGTCATGACTAAATAAACCGGTGGCTTCAACCATAGAAAAAAAATAAACACTCGCAAACAAATCAAAGCCAATAACATTGTAAAAACTTTCGTGATCGTTTTTGCAATGAAAGGTGATTATGACAATAGAAGGGGATCCAAATGCAATGCTCTAATGAACAATTTTCTATTGTTTCTCGTTTTGATTGCCAGGTTATTCATAGGCAAAGAAACAGGTACAAAAAAGGAAACCTGAAGTCAAGCAACATCGCAGCCCTTTGTGAAATATTCATTACTACTTGAACGGAGCAATTTCAGTGTTGTTTTGCATGAAAACCTTTTGAGGGGAAGAAAAACAGGAAAAAAAAAAAGCACCGAGATCACAGAAGTTACCATTCAAAAGTAAGGTCAATGATCCATCAAGATCAATATCTTACTAAGAATGGCCAGGACTTTTAAATACACAAACCATCTTCTAACATATTATTACAGTGATTACAAACACCTGAACACAGCAGAAAACATACAAAGGTTTTACCTCCAGGAACCCCTATCAAACAGGAGAATCACTGAAAAGTTGTTTTGTTTCATGTTTTCCCCCACTGCTCCTCTACAAAAGCAATACACCTCCAGCATGCAAACTCTGGATCATTCATGCAGGTCTTCAGACTGTACAAATTCCTCTGTAGTTGCAAGAGCAGAGTGAAAAAATATCTAACATACAATTTAATACTTCCCCACACCAGTTCAAGATCATTTCCCACAGTATGTTAAGTGTGCTGTCCAATTCAGCTTCAAATAAAATCAAGCCAAAGGGCTTCAAAACCACTTCAGACAGATTATTGCAAAGCCTAATACATTTTATTGGTTCTAAGTAAAAGGCTTTCTTTCATTAGCTTAATTTAATTCCCTTAGTGAATTGCTATGCTTTTGACTCTACCAAATACTCCAATTACTCCACAGTGGTTATAAAAGCGCCTTTGAATACTTGTTGATATTTCCTTTCAGTTAGCCAGACTTTTGAAAATCTAGGCCAAACTATCTATTACTGTAAATCAGCACAGCAAAATTGAAATTCATTACAGCAAACATGAATCTGGCATACCGCAAGAATCCAGGTGGAGGCAGGATTAAAAGGATGGGAAAAAAACAATACACATGCATTGCGTCTCACCTGTTCGTTTGCCATTAAAGGATGAAAAAGGATAGAAAGACAGTTTTATTTCAAAAACTACTAACACTTCTTAATCTGCAAAACCAGCTTGGGGAGTATTTGCAAATTTATTTTGGTTGTCCACATTCCTATTCAAACTTTTTTTTTTTCTTTCTCCATACAACTGAAGTGGTGGCTGCTTAAGTTTCAAATACTAGAAGGTTAACTGTTCCTGAACATTTGGCAGGGCTTTCTTAACCTGTTTTCACTAATTTCACAGACAAACTTCTGTGAAAAGGTTATTTTTATCAGTTCTCATTTTCTCTTTCGATTAGTAGAGATGCCTGCACTTTGCATGAGCCAGTTGAGCTACTTTTATTCTAGTACAAGAACTGTAAGATTCTCTGGATAACCTGAAGACATGCATAAAATCAGACAATACTTTGACATCAGTGAAATTCTCTTAATTTGTGGTTTTTTGTTTTTTGGGGTGTTTTTTTTTTTTTTTCACAATTGCTTCTGTGGTTTGTTTTTTTTTAATCATCTCATCACATATACACATTAATATTGGCTTAACCACAAATGAAACCAAACTCTGTAACAGCCACTGAACAAGCAGAGCAGAAGCAAGAGAAGCAAAGATTTCCCCTGTCCCAAACTGCCCCACTTACATTCCTCAATACACATAGAAAATCATACCATTTTTAGGCACAGGTGAAAAAGCTTGTACAATTTGCTTTGAGACTATTGTAAATGATATGAAGTGGTGGCAGTTAAAATGAGAATCCTTGCTTTTGACATTAAAAAAAGAAAAGAGGACATTTGCCTGAAATGTTATATATTCTGGCTCCAGCTTCATAGACCTATATTTCAACTAATAATCTAGAACTGAAGCTAAGTTAATACAGTCCAATTTGAATCCTATTGTAATAATTACTCCATCAAGTGCTACAGAAATGTCAGAATCATACTAGGATTGATACATTTTTTCCTGATGTTTTTCATATAATTCTACTGTAGAATACCTCAATAAAATTGGACAAGATAGGTCAGAAAAAAAACCCTAATCTTTCCATGGAACCGTTTTCTTTCCTTTCTGACTTGGATTTCACATAACCACCATATTTTTGTTACTTTTGACATCCACAATTAGCTTAAGGTCAGATAAAGAGCAAAAAGAGGGAACAACTGCTCAATGTCATCTTCCATAGCTGATACTTCTTGCCAGGACATAGGTGAGCAAGGATCATCTCCCTCAGCAAGAAGAGAAGGCAGATGTTTAACACTGAGATTTTTCTGTGTAGACAGAGCCTGGCACCGAATGGGCGTTGTGACATTGCTTCAGTTGCCAGCGGCTCAGAACAAGGGGCTCCAATTTTCATCTCAGAATCATTTGTGCAGTTCTTGGATTGTGTTAGTTTCTATGGTTTTCAGGCCCAAATGCGTTCATATTACAAGATCACATAATTGAGTTTATAATTCTTCAATCAAATAATTGACTATTGCACTTGAATATTTTATAATGACATGAGAAAAAAGTTTATTTTGAAGTTTAGATCTTGTGGTACAATGTCAGTTATAGAAAGCTGATCTGTTCTTAATGCAGAAAGTTCTTAAAAGAAATACACTGCAGCCTAAGAAAATCTCTAACTAATGTTATGTATCTGGTCAAAATAAGAACTACTTTTAGTGGTACTCTCATAGACAATGCAGAATAGATAAGACTTCTCACTGAGGAACACTCCTGAAGCACCAAGAAAACTGACAACACAGCAAATTTTTTTTTTTTAATTGTTAGAGGCAAAAAAGAAAGGTTACCTTCAGTAGCTAAAAGCATTCTTCCACTTAGTCATACACTTATATGAAACAGAGTAGAAACCAGGCACCTCAAAATTCTAGATAAGAATATCTTATGAGAATTAACATATTTGCAGCTTCCATCTGTGATGTCATTAAAGCTCCAATCTGTTCAAAACAGAAAGTCAGGCCCAAGTGGAAGTGTCTCAATCTCACTTTCATACATCTTAGAGATAGTTACCCAGATTTCTAATTTAATAACAGTTTGGGTCAACTATAAATTCTACATTCTATAACTGTCAGACTACTTGCTACCATAATGAACCAAGATAAACAAACATTTGAAACCTGAAAGTTATTTAAGAAGTGGGTATTTGCTCAAGCCCACTTCTGTTTAGAAAAGAATAAATTGTGCAGGGTCTCCAGATGGCAGAGAGAAAACTCCAAGGCATGATGCAGAATACTAGCTTGGGTCCAGGAAGCAAAACATTCCTGTTAACAGTATGAGGCTTGGCCTGCTAAGCTCTGTCTTGCTAACACTGCCCTGCTACTTCCACTTCCAGAGGCTGCAGGCACAGGGTTCTTCACGCGTATCAAAGTGTGATAAAAACGGGCTTTGAGTTGCTTCTAACTTCCCCTGTTAAAGAGGACAAAATTCTGCTTATTTAAGAGAAGAGTTGTGCTAATTTTTGTGCCTCAAAGATGTTTCCCTCCCCCAACTCCGAACCAAAGTTTCAATCTCTTCCTCTACAACTTTTTGGAAAAAATAAACTTAACTTGATTTCTTACAGAAATGTCAAAGGAAAGGTTAAACTGCTCCTGTCTCATTCATCAGAATTATTTTCTTCCTCTTTTCATACTTTTTCTTTCTGTGGTACAAAATAAAGCAGCAGATGATTTGAAATAACACTAAATGACATACACAGGAATTTTATTTTCAACCAAAGAAATCTGCAGTTAGATCATCTACAAGAACTTCTAATAGTTGACACTAGAATTTTTCCCTATCTATCTGATGTCTGACATTCAAGAATGTGACCTTCAAAATCCATTTCCTTTTGAGCCTGATTTTTTCTGTTCCTTCTTGTTTAACAGTTAACTATCTCCTAAGCACACACTGTATATCAAAGTAAAGAACATAACATAGACCTTACTTTGGTTTTCTCCATTTGTTCTACTTCAAGTTTTCATCTGATCTGATGCATCTTCTTCAAGGTGATGTTTAAACAAAATGCTTTCAAGTTAATAAGATTTTCCCATATTTATTTTAAAACGGCACCTGTTATGTCTCAAACTCTGACTGTTTGCTGTACCTTCTGTGATTTCACAGCAGCTGACATGAGTTGAATTTGGCATATCTAAGCTTTCAAAGCAAAGTCACCACACTTTATTCCACTTAATTGAACTTAATGTGGGGGCAGCAGCGGAAAAGTTGTAGAATTTAGGCACCTTTTCTGTTGTTATTAATTTTAGGTAGGATTTTTTTTTGGTGTTGGTGGGGTTCTTTTTACATGTCAAATCAAGAGACATAAACGTGACCTGTGATGAATTAAAGTAGCCTACTATCATGAAACTGAGCAAATAATCATTGAAAGAAAAGGCAGTGCCTCTACCTGAAAAGCTGATGAGTATCTCTGTAAGCATAAACACAGAAGACACTTCAGGTATAAGCGCCTTTAACTGCCCATTTTCCATTACTTCTTTGGAGAATTTAACTATTTCCAGTTTCCATCTGGAATGCAATTCCAATTGCAGTACTAGAGGCAAGCAAGAGACACGAAAACACAAGCAACAAAATCTAACTTTCGAGTTTCTTAACCTGTCAAGAATTCAGATCCAGAAGAAAAACAAAGAAATATTAAAATATATAGGCTTAGTTTCAAGCACTTCTAAAAAACTAGGATATCAAGGAGTTTAGCATCTAAGTTCCCATGTCTGTATAATGGAGGGCAGCTTGCATTTTAGTTTTAGGGTTTTTTTTCTACCAAGGAAATGAGTCACCTATAAGCTGGATGAAAGAAGCTGATTAGCAATTGTAGAACTGTTTCCTGAAACTGCACTCTGCCACTACCTAGCTCAGGAGATACACACTTTTCTCTGCAATTCAGCCATTCAGTTATTGTGGTGGTGGTTTTACCCAAGCTTCAGTCACAGGAATCCTGGTGGTCATACCTACAGGAGGTGTAGTTAGCATACACTTTTTATTTGTACCCAAAAAAACCCCTAATGACAACAGATTTTAAATTTATACACTTAAAGCCCTTTAGTATCTTTCATTGTAAGTGTGCAATGTTCTCTTAGCTTCTTTTGAGGCGTAGTATATCTACCACATGACTGGTTTATTTATATGAACTAGATAAAAATGAAAACTTAGGAAATACAAAAAAGAAAATACACCTTATTAGAAACAGAGGTTACCAGCCCTTAACATACAACGTTTAGCCTTGAGAGGGGTAACAGTTGGCATTAAGTCATAACCCACTCCTATCTCCTCTTTCACTTCGACACTTTACCCTTCTACCACTGCTTGCAAAGCTCAGTAATTGTACAAGGACATGTCTGTAAGAAGGCAGAACTTAAGGACTCCTTTCTTGTCCCAAAAAGTGGTAACAACATTCACGGTATTTCACTGCTGCTTAAGGTCTCTGGAAACGATGTCAGATTTTTTGGGTTTTGGTTGGTTTTTTTTTTTCCCCAGAGAAAAAGGGGAAGGGAATCTTCTACTGGGATTCATTGTGTCTTGGAAAAGCAAAGATACAGCCTTAAAAGCAGTCAAATTCTAAACTCATTATTCCACTCACAAAAAGCTGATGCAGCTGTTAATTCTCCAATTTGCCACAAAAGTAGAAAATCTGTGGGCCTGAGGAATGGGTACAAAGAACACAGCCTAATCATCAAGAGCTGACCTACTCTCCTGACCTATATATAAATCTTGACTAATTCAAATGCCACCAGGGCAACAAATCTAGCTCTTAGCAGAATTTTTTCCAAGGAATTGCAGACAAAACAGGAGGAAGAGGCTCATCAGCCATTATAAAATCAACTTAATTCTCAAAAGCACAGGCAAACTAACAGTTGATTAAATACCTGCAGCAGAAGGGTGTCACTAGCACAAACAAAAGACTAATGTAAATTTCAGTAACCCATGAGACAACAGCCTACACTTTCCACTCCATTCTGAAAGAAAGAAGGCTGGGATAAGGCAGAAAACAGGATGGCATTTTAATAAAACCTTCAGAAAAGGAAGAACCCTCAATAGTTTTGTTGTGATGAGGCCAAACACTACAAAGACTGATTTTACTACAGAGTAGGATGGGAAGTAACTTACTGAGATTCTTCAACTTCTGTCAATGTTACATTTGTTACAGGTGCTGTGGCAACGCCCATAGGTATTAGTAAGATGAAGACCATGTTGTAGTAGCCACTGTTAAATATTTATGGGCAGTACCCAAGGATTAAAACACCCTTGAAAAAAAATAAAATAACTTACATATTCCCAAGTATGATCTTTGAAAGCTGAATTTTCAACATAAAAGCACTTTCAGCTACTTGACTAACTTACAGAGAAGTGAGAAGTACTGTAGGCCAGATGAAAGATATGTTGCTTGTCAGTAACATTGGCTTTTTCTTTTTTTAAAATCCCTACAACTTTTCCTACCTCTGTCTAGGAAAGAGAAGAGAAAGGTGCATGCTGAGGGGCTAAGACACTCATCATCTTGCCTTCCCACGCATAATCTTAAAATGACTGTCAAAAGATTTTTAATTTCCTCTGCTATGGAGATCAGGTTAATCTTCAGTGATAGGTGTTAACAAAATCCTATAATCAGAGCTAAGTTCTCTGCACTGAAACCTTAAACCATTGACATCCATCATTAGTAATTATTCCTATGCCCAAATAAACCTTTTTATATGACAATCACTACGTATGTTAACTATAATTCTGAAATGCATGTGTTACTACTGAATTAAGTATTTACAATTTGTTCTGGACAGGTAGTGAGCCTTTCGGTTCTGGAAAAATCCTGAATTTTCTAAAATCTAAATCTGACAGTAACATGCAAGAATTCTTGAACTGGAAGTGACTCATATAAAAATCCATAAAAATTATTAGCATGAAGATAGCTGATCAGATCCAGTGAAGGCTTTATGCATCCCTCTGCTTTAACATTCACTCTTGAATTTATTTTCTCTTGTACAGACTCTAGTAGCTCCGGAGTCCAGGAAAGCCTCCAAACCTACTCACAAGCACTGAGAGGCAGATTTCAAACACGATAGCTACATGTTTGTGTTGTGTTAAGTATCTGCTAATAGATGTATTGTCCAGCCTGTATGTTATCTACTGGTGATACTCTAGTACCAGAAAACATTCACCCTTGCCAATTTAATTTTCTGTTTGAACATGTACAATGAAGTTTTTCCTTTGTCCTGATGTCTTATTTGTTGCTTCAGATACACATAGTAATCTTCCTGTGAACAGTGCCCGAGCCAAAAATCGACTGCACAACCTAGTCAGGAAAGAGTACTTGATAACTAAACAGAAGAAAATCATGCACCATGTGTAGAAAACCACAGAATTGTTAGAACTGTTCTTCTGTCTCTGATGGACAGTATTTCAAATATTTATCCAAGACATACCACAGAACAAAATTCTGCTGAACCCTGAATAGAAGGGCATCAAGGACCACAAAGTCAGTTTCTAACTATACATTTTAATAGTCTCATGACACATGGATTCAAAAGGTGTCTCTATATCAGCATTCTAGGACTTTAAAAAAATCTCACATTTGTAGCCCCCTTTTCTACACTGGCTGGCATTGCAGAGTAACCTAACAGAGGCTGAGCTGAATTGCTTTCAGACACGTCTAACCCAGAAAATGAACTCCAAGATCATACTTAATGTTATCAAACCACTAATAGACACTCAATTCACAAACTGGAACCGGTGAAGTGTGCAGAGTATGGACATCAGGTTCTCAGCACTATCATTTTGATACTATAAATCCTCTTACTGTGCTGGGTTAATTTGAAAGTCAGCTTTAAGGTCAACTATGATCTCAGTTTTTGAAATACATAAATGTTTCTATGCTGTCATTCACAATGACACAATGCTGAGCAACATTAGTGCCTTTGTACAAGTACTCCAGTAAACTGCTTTCAGTCATAGAAAAGATGACTTTCACACAAAATCAACACTCAAGCAGAGTAGAAACACATTTGCATTAATAGTGCATGCAATTGTTTGGCCAAGACAGTTGCATGAGGAGCACTTGCTTCTAATCCAGGGCTAGCTTCTCCTGCTGCCTTGTGGTACCTGCTAGCTTTCCACAGTTTTAATTTCCCTCTAACCTACAAGTGTCTGAATAGCAGCAAGAGTAACTAAACCAGCAGGGAACAGAGGCCAGC
>JAVJGJ010000034.1:17566412-17578282 GCA_035590215.1 Microhierax caerulescens
TAACTAAACCAGCAGGGACCAGAGGCCAGCCACTCCAATGAACATGAATGTTAGAGAAGCTCCCACAAATACTTGCACAAAATAGTTTGTTTTCTGCATCTCTACAACAACAAAAAAAATCACCCAGTTGTAAAAGTATTATCTAATATACTCTGATTTTTATCCACTCTTTCTACATTCATCAATTAACATCGCTATTATTATATCATTTTGTACCACTAGTGACTTTATTCCCATACATATTACTGGTACCATGAATGATAAAATTGAATGTGTTAGCCATTTGACTATAACACATATAGAGCAAATGGATTATTAAGGGTTAATTCAGGTTATAAACACCTGGTATGTCCTGCTAAACACCAGCAAATCCTCTTGTTTAGACAAGGAACTTCACCGAGGAAGCACCTCCACAAGCTAGAGAAGCCGCTAGGAGCTCCTCACAACCTACAGCTCAGCAAAACCAGGGGAAAGGCAGGGAGAGATGGCGACCACTGACTCAAAAAGCAGCCAGACTGGGCATGCACACTAACTAGCATAGGAAGCCAGAGAACTGCTTAAGAACTGGGAAACTGAGTATAAGTAATGAAAGTTGTATAACTTGTAACCAAGGAAGGCTGACATCTCTGCTTGCTGAACTGTGTAAACAGTGTAAAATTTTGACAACCAGGGAGCCAGGTATTTGTGGGTAACCACCTAACTCCCTACTTTGCACAAACTAGAATAAAGGAATAGAAACACCTGGACTCAGTGTGTGAATCTGTGCTGCACACCAGGTTACCAGCCCGCCTATGGGACCACACCGACTGTTGTAAGTGCTTCTGCAACACTGTAGCTTCTGGTGTTTAAACTAGGTCCACAGTGCACCTTGGCTGGCTTAATCCATCTCATGCGCTTGAACTGACAACATGAAACAATCACCAAAAGAAATGGTTTCAGTATGGAAATCCTAGTAACTGATATATCCTGTAATTCTGTACAACCATTTCTGCTGTGGCAGATAAATCGTACTGTCCTACACTGCATGTTGAAGCACTGTAATGGCAGCAGGAAAGAGATCAGGTATGTAGATTAAGTGAATAGATTGTCTAGAATCTTCCATCTCTCTGTGGGAAGATTTCAAGCTCACATGGCTTTTTTTTTTTTTTTTTGCTGAGCTTTTGTAGTCTAGTAGCCTTTAGCTACAAGAAAGGTAGTAGCCTTTCTATCATACCTCTCTGCAAAGCAAGCTAAAAGAGAGTGGGGAAAATTATTTATTACTGCTGGGAGGAGGTTGATTTTCTCTTAGAGTATTTAGCAAACTCAAGTCTTTGTGGTTCAACATATTTTAAAAGTGTATGCTTTGGCTTTGATGTAGTAGAGTTCTTCATTTACTGCTAAAGTCCACATTCTTGGGTGATGAAATGTTTACTGCACTTTCCCCAGGCTTAGTCAGGAGTTAGTAGCCTTCTAGTGGTACCGGTAACAAAATTTCACATGGTGGCAATTTGCAAGAATATTAACCAAAAATATTTACCAAGAGAAGAACAGGATTATAATTTACACTAGGAAGCATAACTTAAGGCTAAATGTTTACAGAAAAGCTCTTTTTATTCCTTCTACCTGCACAGCCATATTCTCATCATATTTCAGCTCTCAAAACTTGAATTTATAACATGAAATAAAGCTGGTGTCGTCTGCCATCACAGTAAAACACCATGGTTCGCATTGTGCTCTGAAGACAATGGAAATTTTCCCTTCCAGGTGTTGAGGTTTCCTCACACCATGCTTCTAAACTAGCAAACTGCACCCCAGATGCCCATCTCTCTACTCTGAGCTTGTCTCAGACATCTGAGATATATCACCAGACGTCAAGCTGCGACACCTAACAGCAGCAAGATATTGCTCACTGTGCTAAGTGTATAACACAGACCTGCTGTAAATTTTCCCACTTCTGTTGATTACTCATTAGTACTTCAGCTGGTTAGTGAAAGCACACGTAAGAGTTGCTGACTGAACCCTGTTTCTCAGAGTTGATAGATACATTTCCAAAAGTATGCATGACAACTTGTTCCCCTGGCACAAAGGGAAACAGTGGATGAAGCAGAACATAGGAATTTCAAGAGAGAAAGGTTTTCACCTTGAAAACAGATACTTACTATGATTCCTCCCACTCATAATCTAAAATCAGTTTCTTACCAGGTATCTGAAAGAATTACATCACTATAGTGACTTTTATTCAAGTGTAAGTGAAAGGTTTTCCACACTACCAAAACCCAAGGAAATCAAGAGTTACTTCACAATACACACCATTGCTGAATAAATTGAGATCACAAAAAGAGGCTACACGAAAGCAGAATAAGCGGAAAACAACTGTTCCAATTTCCTATTTTCACAAATTCCAAGAAGCCTGAGTCATAAAGTACTACATCTGGCAGTAACAGCACAAAAAAATTCAAATGTGAAATATCCGACAGCTTGATACACACATTTGAACAAATTAACAGTCAGCATCTTCAAGCCACTGTTAAATTATAAGGTTTGTCCTCTCGCTAAGTACTGGTCCCTCTGTGCTGACTGGTTACCATCAACAAAAATGTTTTTCCTTCTTCAAAGGCACGTTGATTATACACAAGTTTAATACTATGGGAGCTCAACAAGCAGCTTGCTGCACTTGTATACAGCTATCACATTTACAACTCTACCTCACAGTTTCTGAAGAGCCAGATTACTTTCTATGGGCTACACTGGAAAAGCAATTCAATAGACTTCAATCCCTTCTACAAATTAGCCTTCAACTGGCAATTTACACCGCAAAACTATTATAACAACTTGCTTTTCAATAGAAAACTGATTCAGTTCAAGCAATAGCTATTTAATAGCATTTTCCAGGTAAAGATAAGTACACACATTTGTCAGTTTACATGTCCAAAAAGGTCTCCGTAGGCTATTAATGTATTTTCTACTCTATGTACGGAGTGTATGCTACTATGGTATATTGTGGTCCATCAAAAGTCTCATAAAAAATACAAAAAACCCAAACAAATGAAAAATCCATGTGCTTCATTTGTTAATCAAGAACCACCACCCCATCACCCACCACTCAACATTGGGGAACGGAAGAAATTTTCAGTCCTTAAATAAGCAGTCAGCAGTCATTGTGAAGTGGGTAGGCAGAACTTCATCTAAAAATAGCACTGCATACAGATAACAAGATTAATCCCAGACATCAAGTATAATAAAAGCCTTGAACAAGAGAAGGTAAAAAAAAAAATGTTACGCAGAAGCATGGCAGCAATCCAATCTGATGTAATCAAAGACAAAATAAATTCTTGCAAAAAAAAAAGTAATTGTTTCAATATTTAATACACAATAGAAAAATATTCCTAAACCAATATGCTTTAGACCATGTAATAATGAAAACTGCTTTTGCTCAGTCCAACAGAAAAGCCATAAACCTACAGAAAAATCACAATTTACTAAAGATGCAAATGAAGAGTTAAGCTGGAAAGCAATACAGTTCTAGTCCATTTAGAGCAGCTATGAATGGTTAATGATAGCTAAACATCTTTACTGGATGCTTTGTTTGGGACTGTCAAATAGAATAGAATGGGGGCGGGGGGGGAACTCATTAGCATTCTTCATTCAGAATAATAAAATTTATGCTACAGATCAGAAGACCTACATACCTTTTTCTTATATTTTTGTTGTTTCTGTATAACTTTGGTCTACCCTTTCAGAGAAAATAGAATAACTTAAGGGCATAAAACTTCTTGGTTATCTTTCATAAAAGCTTCTCATCTATCATGAGAATGCCACTCATGTTCTCCTAATGTGCCTGAAATGTGGTTTTTTTCATTTAGTTTTTATTCCAGAGGTCTTTTAGCTCATTCTAGCAATTTTGCAAATGCTGCCAATCTCTAGCAACTTCCTATATGTTGTGAAGTTACATATTTCTTTTATCATCAAGTTACATAAGAGAAATTTAGCACCATTCAAAGAATGTTTTTAACACCTTTTCAGCTGTTAAAATAACCCAAACCAATCAGTTCGAGAGTTAAGAAATTCCATGGATTTCAAAATTAGATATGTGTTCCATTAGTGGCTGCAGAAAACTCAGACAGACTTTGGCTCTGCAGATCTTACTGTAATGTATAACAGAACAAAATGTGTAGCACCAATGGTAAAAGAAACTGTACTAAAAAATTAGACTAAAGAGATTATTATATAAAGGGTTAAGCATAAGAGGAAGGGAAACCCCCTGAAAATTAGAACAAAATTGAAAAGTTAAAGAAAATGTATTTTGTCCCAGAAGCCTTCTTACATATTGAACGGCAGGTTTTGGGTGGAGAGGGGGAGGGTTGGGTTTGGGGTTTTGGGAGTTATCTTTGGTGAGTTGTTTTTTGTTGTTGCTAACCACAGAGGGGGCCACAAATCAATGCAATGGAGAACTAAAGCTAACAAGAATTGCAATACCAATTCCCTTAAGTTGCAAGGCATTTTTCTTTATAAACATCTCTAGTGGAACAGATATTTGTATCAAGAGATTAACAAGAGCCATGCAAAACTATCAATTTTCTCTTTACCACATCTGAGTGCTTGCAGTTAGGCAAGTTTCAGGGACTCACCTCACTCTCACTATCTGATCAAACTGTACAATACACAATTACTGCGTGGGGTAGCATCAATCCTACCATGCTGAGAGCGAAGGGCATGGCATACAGCTACACAATGCCGATTTTTTACTTGACCCTCTCCCACCAACAACATGCACCATATGGCTACAGCAGGTGGAGAAGTTGCTGGTAACCTATGAGGTCCTAAAAAACAAACATAAATAAATACAATGCACCAACAGGTATGTTCCCCCTCCTACCACCTTCTCGAAGCTCTGCTTCACAATTTCTAGAGATACTATGCAGTAACAGCAAAAAACTAATAGACACAGAAGGACAAAGATTATTTCAGCTTTGTAAAAGTGGTTTTGATTTGCCATGAAACAATAATAAATAAATAGTTCCAAACAGACTATAGCCACATAAGTTATTATTTAAAGGTGCAAAGATCTCCCATTCATAGTATTAAGCTTTCTTTCAATTATTTAGAAGTTTGGTAATCTAATCACGGCAAGGGTTAACACACATTCTGGAGATACTAAATGGATACTTTAAGTCCAGATGTTGAGAGCAATGGACATGCAAATCAAAACTCAATCACACTCTCGATTATGAACTAGTCGATGATATGGAGATCAAAATGGAAAGTAAATCCTGAGCACACAGAAAGCTGTAATGGCTCTAACATATCAAGGGCTGTGGCAATTGCTCCAGACAGCATTTCTGAAAATTATCAATCTCAAAAGAGATAACAGTCCCTTAATCACTATGATGGCAAGAGTGCCTTAGGTTCTGGATGGGGGTGGGGGGTGGGGGGAAGGTGTTGGTCATCACCAAATACACATTTGTGGACAATAAAAATTTGAATTTAGAAGAATGTGGAAAATAAATAAGAGTGTAACCAATCAAGAATGCCCCATTTAATGTGCACACGCTAAGCATAGACCATAGTTTAACAGTGTTAATTGCTAAAAAAAGCAAATTGATTAGAAAACTAAGTTCAAAAATTCTGAGGTTCCTGTTGCAAAAGTTTTTAACAGTTTTTAAGATTAAGAAGCCATCAATAATATTATCGATACAGTAATATCAGCCAGCTGGATGATGGGTTACAAAACATGTGTTTGGGAAACAGACATACACGTGCACAAAAAGTTTCCTGATATATAAGGAAAAAGAACACATAAAAAGGATGTAATAAGAATTCTCTTGTGAATCATGGGCAATCCCATCTTAAATTCCTGTTGCCAGGCAATAAAATCATGTGGTGCAAAAGCTGTCTTTTTTATAGTCACTGTGTATTTCTATGCATTTAAAAATATGCCACATTGAGAGGAGACAGCCCTTGGAGTAAGAACCGACAGAGTCCTGCTGGAAACCGTAACAATCAAACCAACCATATTGCCAACCTCAGACTGTACTATAATTATAAAAATTCCTCAAATATGGAATTGCTTGTTTTATAAACAGTAGCAGAAAAGGTAGAACTGAGGCTGGACACCCCTTCATGGAGCTCTAAGCAAGACAACACCCACTGCCAAAGGGATAACAGCTCTCACTTAAAAATTACAAAACTTTAACAACCTCTAAAAGCCTTCAAAGTTCTCTACGCCATTTTTTCCCAAATTCTAACCTTCACTCTATATCTTCTGACTGTAGAAAGGAGAGAGGATTACTCCATGGAGTTCATAAAATGATGACATCCATGCCCAAATGGATAGCAGCCCTCATCCTAACTTTTAGGGTACCACAGCCTACAGAAGTCCCCAAAGGTCTCCACTCTGAAATGTCCCCATTCCTAACGTCTAATATATAACTACAGCCTGATCTTAAGTTGTATAAAGATCAAATTATTAAGTAGTACTGAACTGAGAAAAGGGAAGTGTCATATCTCCATCTTTAAAAAGTGAATGTTTTGCTTTTCAAGACTCCCTTCCTCCAATTTAACACTCAGATCTTTAATATATCTGGCTACTTAAGCTGAATTTAAAGAAATACATGTTCTTTTAAAAATAATTATTAGTTCCTTTTTCTAGTTTTTCTTTATCTGGAACTATATTTATTGGCTTTTAACTTTCTGAAATTAGTCAGTTAATATTTGGCAAGTGAAAAATCTTTAACCAGTGCAATAGATTTTAGCAGTTTTGCTACTTTTATAGAAATAGACATTGATTTTTCATGAAAGCAAGTACTGCTGAAGAGGAATATTAAACCAGTTCAAGTAGTACGGGAAAAATATGCAATGCTAGAAGAAAATTAAGTTTATACTATACTTGATGAAAACTGCAGAAGTTTATATACACAGTATGCAATAACTTGTATTTAAAGCAAATTATCTAAAATGAGGTGAACATAATAGTCTAAAGATGTTCTGAAGAACAGGAGATAAGCTGAAAAAACACCTTCTGCATATCTCTCAGGTGAGGCCTTTCTCCTACCGAGAAAGTAGAAGATCCAGTGATATACCAAACACTGTTACATTGTTATATTCAGAGCTGTTCCATAGAGGGAAAAAAAACCACCTCTCATAGGCCTGACAACTGTAAACTCAGATTTTATAGAGAAGTTCAACATCTATGTCAGTCAAAAAGACTGACTTGTAAGATACACACATTTATCAGTCTAAGTGGAATAGATAGCACTCTATTCAGAGTGCTTAGTACCTTTTGTCCACATGATACACCACAATTCTATTTTTGTAAATAAAAGGCATGTATTAAACGTCTTACATGTTAAGAATTGCAACACTATCAAGAAATCTCTTATATCCTTCACATGGTCAGTTTTGTCAAATGAGAAAGAATCAAATCCAGTAGAAAAGCTTAGTAAAAAAAAAATGAAGAATCAGCTCTTTTAGATCATGGCTTTAAAAGTTGATGGGCTTTGTTTAAAAAGATTTAAGTCAGAGTCAAGATGATGATTAAAGGGTTGAAGCACCTGCCTTATGAAGAGAGACTGTGAGGGCTCGGCAGTTCAGCTTTGAGAAGTCAAGCCTCAAGCGGGGGAGGGGGGGTTATCTTATCAATGTGCATAAATAGCTAGTGTGAGCATGTACAAAAGTTGCAGCCTGACTCTCCTAAGCAGTATCCAGTCAGAGGACAAGAGGAAATAAACAAAGACTAAAATAAAAACAATTGAATTAATACTTGAACCCCCCCAAAAAAAACAAACTACCAAAACCTAACAGCACAACAAAAACATGCTGCCACTTTTTTTTTTTTTAATTTATTTTTTATTTCAGTGAGGCTAGAACACATTGTGATGTCTCCATCTTTGGAGATAATCAAAACCTGACTGGACAACCTGAGCAACCTGCTCCAGTTGACCCTGCTTTGAGCAGGGGTCAGACTAGACGGTCTTCAGAGGTCTCTTCCCACATCACTGATTCTGTGAAATCCCTGCCCATAAATTATCAACAGGTTGATGTCACTGAAGAGTTGCTGCTTGAATTCCTTGCTTTGTTAATCTTGATTAAAAATTAAAAGAGAGTTTCCAGGTTCTTTCAGAAAAAGAAAGCAGTTTAAGTTGGGTTAACACTCCCAGTTAATCTAACACAGCTTCTTGGTCTGATCTACAGCCTTGGTTTTAATCCAAGAAACAGGTCAGAATCAAGGAGTCATAAGGTGTATCATGTTTTTTAATTGCGAGTTTATACTTATTCTTGGAAGTAGATGTTAGCCCTTTTCACTTGCAAATTTAAGTGATTTGTATTTTAAAAAAATCAGCCACACATGAGTAATCTAGTTTGTGAGTACAGGAATGCAAGGCCAAACCAAAGATTCGTATACTTCAGTACTCTGTCTCCCAGCAGAAGATGACTGAGTAAGCTTGTAAGGACGTGACAAGTACACATGGACAGAGTTTACGTAGTGTTCTCTGGGAACGTTCCTCTACAATCCAAAGATTCATGGGTCAATAATTTCTTGAAAAGAAGTAATTTCTTTGCATACAATAAGTCTCAATAATTTGAATTTTTCACATACATGTCCAGTTGCTTTTGACCACACGGAAATTTTAGTATCAACATGCAATGCATTGGATCACTGACTTCCACAGCTTAACCTCATTCTGTGTGAGAAACAGTTTCCTTTAATCATACCAAGCCAATCACTTGCAGAGTTTGATAGGCTGTCCTGGAAGAGACAACTATCTCCTGTCTTCTTTTTCCATGTCATTCATATTTCCTTTCTGTTATCTCTTTTCCAGCCAAAAATTCTCCTAATATAACCCAGTAGTTATTCTTAAAAGGGTTCTTGTCTAGATCTTCTCCAGTTCTACTACATCCAAAGACAAGAAAAATCAAACCAACAGATAGTATGAGATGCCTGCACAATATGGAATTATAGAGATATACAACTATGTTCTTTATTTTCCAGTCCCTATTAATCTCCTAGTAAGTCTTAATGTTCTGTCTGCCTTTCTGGATTTTTTAACCACTATTCTCAATAATTTCAATAAGCCATGAGAAATACCAAGATCTCATTTCAGAGCCTATCATTTTATTTGTAAAACTAGGGCTGTCCAGGATGCATGGAATGAACATGGTGGAAACCGTGATATTTTACTAAGCAACGTAATTTTAGCATTGGTGCCTATCAGACTTCAAATGTACTTTACAGGTGCATTTGCCAGCGTTTCACAGTAAATACATTCATCATACTTTTTCTAGCTGGAAGAGTAATTCTGTTCTGAATGAAATACAAGGCTAACAAAATCAGTTATTCTTAACTCATGGTTTTACATCTGGGTGAAAATGGGTCCAAAGCCAATATAGCTAATATTAACAACTGCACATAATTTGAGAGGCAAACTAAAGTCAGTATGAGTTACTACCAGAGGCTGTACTACAGCACCTCCTTTATGGTATCAAAGTTCCCTGTAATCCCTGGCCCAATTCCATAAAATACGTTTACTTTGTGACTGCAAATCAAGTTAATAAGTCTTGAAAAAATAATTCATGTAATGTTGAAAACAACCTGAAAGTCTGCTAAATTAAGTACTTTGCAGTTTTGAACTGTCCTGAAGCATGTTCATGTTAGACTGTAAAATCAGAAACTTTATGACCAAATGCAGAACAAGAGCATCCAGGACACCAAAAATTTGTTGATCTTACGTGGATTTGTTTTGTTTCTTTAAATAATAGAAATGATGTTTTCTACCAGAAAAAACAGTTCAAATGTCAGGATTGTAGTTCAAAAGCATTTGGGCTTCCTAGTCAAACTTGTTCTTCTAGAGTATGCAAATTTTCTTATTTATATTTCAAAATCTGCATTATATGCCTACTAATAGCATGTTACAACTCAAATTTCTTTACCATTTTACTTTCCTGGGATATGGCCTGCACCTTACCAGCACCCCAGCTGGATTTGTTTTGCTCTTGAATGATTTCAGTTCTGTATCACATGCTTAATTTTTTCCTATAAAAACACCTTAAAAACATTGAAACTCCTTTGTCAGTATAACTCAAGCCTTCATTACTGTCCCACAGAAGCTTATCTTTTTGAGCCAGATTACCCCAAATTTAATATCTATTTCTTGTCATGAACATACCTAAGGGACAATATTCCCTCAGAATTAACCAAAAGAAATTCAATCTGGAAATCTAGCATTCATTCCAGTCCTGAGGACTCATAGATCCCAAAACGAAGTTTTATAAAATCTTTTCATTTTTGAAAACAAACTTCAACCTTAACATAATAGATATTTATCCCTTCAGATGTCAATATGTATTTCTTAGGCCTTCAGACTCGCGTAACCCAGCAGTCAATCCACCTCTTCAGGCTTACTCTCCAAAACACTGACCCTCCTCCTGATTCTAGGATTAATTAACTGTGTGGCAAGAAAGCTACATTTGCTTCCACCAGTCCCAGACAGCTTCTTAACCTTTGGTCTGTGAAGAAGAAGAAAAAAAAACAACAAAAAACTGTGCTATTGTGACCTCAGACCTGATGACACTCTTAAGAAAAGGTCCACAAAGTGGACTGAAAACTGGTACTAAGATCAGTTGCCTTTGGGATAAACAGAGACCAGTAACTTTAAGTCATAGCTTGAGGTAAGAGATTTTATTGCTGGAACAAGGAAATAAGCTTTACAACCTCCTTTAACCTTGACAGGTTATCCATGAAAGCTTTAATTTTAGACAGTAATATGAACTATATTATAAATACAGCATTCTTTAACTGTACACTAATATTTGACACAGGAAATATACAATACAATGCATTTATGGCAAATGACAGTGTATCAAACCCAAGAAACACCAGTGCCAAATTTGGTTTGCATCAGTTAACAATCCCCTGCTTAGTAGACAGAGAAAGATAATCAAATGCAAATGCTTTATTTTATTTTCACCCCATAAACAATCATTTTATAGTATCTATTAAGCATCAAAAGTGAACACAATCATGACTCCGGAATTCCCAGAAACATGCAGAACATATTTAGGGATCTCATATATCACTAAGCAGTTCGCATTTTCATGTATTCCTTTAGGAATTTTATGTACAGGCTTTCTGTTATCAGAGTAGCAATTCCTGCCTTTTGTTTTGTTTCTAGCAACCTGCCAGGATAACTAAACACAGAACTCAGCATGTCTCAGTGACTACAGAATCTTCTGGACAGACATCAGAAGACTGGCATGGCAGCAACTCACTCCTCTAATGAAGAGGAGAAGATCTTAAGCACCAGATGTCCAGTTAATCCAGCCTCAAAGGAAAAAATACAACCCCAAAACCCAAGCTAAAACAAAAAAGAACCACCACTCTCCCCCCCACCCAAAAAAAAAAAAAAAAAAAAATAGAGCTGCTGAACATATACATCTATTCTATTTGACCTGAACAAGTGTCAAGTGCAAAGCCTCAAGAAAACAAACATGCAAAAAGAAACAACTTGAATATGGTAGCCTTCATTTCAGACCTCTTAGTCATCACAGAAGTAACCCGCAGCTCATTACAAAGATGTCCACACAGCAACATGATTCTGTTGCAAATCTGCATTATTTCACTGCATTCACAAGTATACCTCCCAATATAAGTTACGTGGGGTACAAGCAGATCACCTGCATAAATTACGAATTTTAACCTATGAATCAGTTTAGACACTGGAGCCTGCCTTTAGCAGTGTCAAGTAATCACAGACTTGTATTCGTTGACATGCATAAGCCCCAAATCCTCTCAGATTGTCAAAGGCCTCCTCTACACCAGGGCACAAGGAAAGTCTTAAACTATGGATTCCTCCCATGCAAGGCCCATTTTTGCCAAAGATTCTCAGAAAATAAGA
>JAVJGJ010000034.1:17588881-17614556 GCA_035590215.1 Microhierax caerulescens
TGAACTTTTAAAATTGAACTTTTAAAACATAATCTATTTGAAATTTAAATTTTTAAAATATAATCTATCTACAGCTGCCTCATAAAATACTACCATGTAATGGCTAATCTGTTCCAGCTGAAGTTTTTCATTTGTTCCCACCTGCAGCCCACAAAGCAAACGACTGCAATAACCCACCTGCTCTGGGAAGGACAGCACTGGAGATCAAAATACACAATCTTTTTCCAAAGCAGATTAAAGAACAACATTAAATGCCAGGTGAAGATAAGAAGTATTAAGAAATTATGAAATGAGTCAGAAAATAGAAGCTGGAAAATGGATAGATATTAGCCCTGGTGTTAAATTAATCGACTCTTCCCCCAACCCACAAATAATATCTAGCTTGAACAGAATCAATTTACTTTCCTCTAAAGACCAATCTCAGCCAAATTTCCTAAGAAAAAAAAAAAAAAAAAAAAGGAAGAAGAAGAGGGAATCAATAAACCCCAAAAGAGCCTACTTAAAAACAAGCAGTATTAATTTTTTCCCCTTGAATAATTCCAAATCGAAACTCCCTGCCTTAAAACTGAAGTGAAACCAAAAAACAAAGACAGTTCAAAAAAATAATTAGAAATTTTAAAGAATGAGACTACCTCCATAATAACATAATGTGTTTGCTCTATCTTAAAAAGGAGTGAAGCTTGTATTACAAGGTATAGGTCAACAACTAAAGAACAAGATGAAGGACAAATGTTTTTAAAGAGACTCAGGCAGCCATTTGCAAATGAGGCAAAAAAGAAAAAATGGCAACCCCCTTAACCTTTGCTGGTTTAGTTCACAATCTGGTAGGAGATAAGATGCATATAATCCTTTTATGGGCTTTATCAGAAAAAATAAGGCAACAAATTTATAAAATGCATACACAAACCACCATATACTAAGTTTATTAAAGATGAGACAATAAAATGAAGGGTCCTAACTGAAATATCCTATAGCAGAGGCTTAAAGAAAGAATATAAAAAACAAAGCAAGTAAAGACAAACCTTTTCCTTGTTCTTCCCTCCCAAGTACAATCCCTAGTTTCAGAACTCCTATGCTAGAGGTTGCATTTGGAAAATTATTTTCAGCTGTTCCCAGTGGGCCTATCTTCCATAGTGGTTGCATATAATCCTTTTTTAAACCCATTTATACTTTGGCTTCTGCAATGCCTAATGCAAAGATTTCCATAATTTATTTACACATTGTATAAAAAAGGATATTTTTTTTCATTAAACTTCCACGTGATAAATTTATTGAGGTAGAGATTAGCTCTTAAACAGAAGTTAGTTTAAATGGTGCAAGTGCTAGGGACAAGAATACTTAGGAATAATCAATACTACCTACACCAAAAGAATAATTGAATTGTAGTAGTTTGCCTAAAGGCAAAGACAAAAATATGAGACAACATTATAGGAGTCATCAGGAAAATAAAAGGCTGTTGAAAAGAGGAACAGAATGACCTGTTCTTCATGTCCACAGTCAATAAGCTATAGGTTTAAACTCTAGTAATGAAGCTCAAAACTGGATATTAGGGGGGAAAAAACCCTATCCTAATAGTAAAGCCTATCGAAAGGACTGCTTGGGATAGTTGCATAACTTCTCTAATAGAAAACTGGATGAGAATCTCTCTGAAATGACAGGGATCTTTTAATTTTGCTTTAGCAAAGAGAACTACATTAAACAACCTCTTGATGTCCCTTCCAGTGTAGTACTATACAATTAGAAAGGAAGTCAAGAGGCATCTAAGTTCATTGGTTTATTTCACTCCCTCCGATAGTCTTGTGTGCAGTTTCTGACTTATATTACTAGATAATGCTTGATTTTGTCTGCCACTCAGAAGCAAATACACAGCATTGTTATTGCCTGAAATATAACAGGTTAACTAGACAGTGAAGGTGCACAGAATTTATGATGGTTTTTACACACAGTGACCGCATTCAAGTTGCTCTAGCACTGGACCATTCCCAGACACTGCAACAGCATCTGCTAGAAACCTGCTTTCTGTACTCTCTAAAGTAAAAATACAAAGTAGAGAACAAAAATTTAGATTTTTGACAGAAATTGTGCCTTTGCCTTCTGGACAACATTGTATTGGTCATGATGAAAGCTATAGTACTCAGTGGGGAAAAAAAAAAATTTAACACTAAAGACCCAGTGGCCATCTAAATCTAAATTGCTTGCTTTCTTACATTAAGTTCAAGGAGTAGGTATGGCTGGAACTCTGCATGTTTAACACAACATACTGTAAGAATGTAGCTTTTGGGTTTTAGCCTTTCTAGCTACATATATTGAAGAGAATAATATAATTCTGTATAAAACAGAATTCAGTTTAAATAGATACATATACATAAAGTTATTTGCTTACAATAAAAGAATGGGTTTAATCCAAACAGGTTGGCTTCGGTTTCATTTCTGCCTGTATTTCAGGTCAAGATATCTCAGAAGCCAGATTTCTTTACAGTTAGTTAACTATAAATACATTATCATACCCTGTTGGTATAAATCAGGATATAATGAAACATCAGCTAGTATGCGAAGTGATTGGAGGGAGAGTTCATCTCATAGTTCTATGCAAGTATCATCTTTGTGTGTGCTCACATACAATCGCACAAACAATTCTGTTGACTTATACTGCAAAGCTACAGATAGAAGTATGCAGCAGATCTCATAATTTTTATAATAAATGCTTTGTCTATTTTCCAAACTGTTAGTCTTTTCCCATATCTTCCAAACTTGGAAAATATGTAAGACATTTATTCTGAGAATCTTGAAAGTACTGGAATGCAAGCCAAAGGACATGCAATAATTACATTCATAAACCTTTAAAGATACTATATTCTGAAAAGAGTTTTTCCTTATCTTGCCACTGTGGAAAAGAGAAGGGGTACTAGAGGAAACCCAGAAAACATTAAGTATTCTATTTTTAGCCCCATGTTTTGAATATAAATGCTTTTGACTGGCTCTAATACAAAGTCACTAGTCTTTACAGTACTAAACTGATGTTGTATATCTGGCTATCCATTATAAAACAAACATTATTGCCCTTCTATTTGGAATATTTAAAGAAGACAACACAGAAAGTCCATGAGAGATTCTTCTTCAAAAGAACACATGAGCAATCCAGATAAGTGCAAAGAGTCTGTAATACACATTTTATTACACCATAGTCTTCAAGAATATAACATTTAATAACAAATATGTTAGAATAATGACAGTTTTGGCACCTGAACTTCAGCAAACTCTTATGTTAACTACCACCCATCATTCTGTTACTGAGACAAGACACAGTTCAAAGTAGATTTGAAGGCACTGAAAAGCACTGAAGTTTGGACAAATTATATTGATAGGTACACGGAGATAACAGGGACGTGAATCCCTTCTTACTGCAGGGATTCTCTGGAAGGATGAATCTGGAATGAGAAGTAATTCTGCCACGAAAGCTGTGGTCAGAGCACATGGTTTACACAGAGGCCCTAGAATAATCAATGACTGCATCTAGTTTTATGTCCGTGTAGGTACTGGGATCCATTCTGAAGAATACAATTGTATCAACCATAGGTTTACATAAACTAAGTTATTGTTATTTCTTCTTACATAGCCTAAATTATTCTTTTATTCTTCAGGGTCTCAAGAACTAATCACAGTATCTGGTCACGGCCATGTTAAGTATTATGAGGTACCAAGCACACAGCCTCAGTATTTAATCAACTCCAAATAATTCACCTTGCAGCAGGGTCTCACTTCTCTCACTCTAGTGGGCAAGTGAATGGCTCAAGGTGTATCTGAATCAGTCTGACCTGCTCCCACAGCAGGCAGTCTGTTGCCCTGGAAATATGTTATGCTCAGTGCCAAGGCATATCTGACTGGCACAGAAAGGATCGGTCTTAAAAGTACACGAAGAAAGCTCTAGCTTACAATTAGAAGATGTAAAATGGAACTTGAAAATTCAGGCCAGTTCCCAAAGCTTCTTCATGTTGCCTATGACAAAAGCAGTCCCACATTCTCCCATAGTTTGCCTGAGCCAGCACTTGCAGTGCCACCTTCCTTGGGACAGCAAAAGTATTTATGGGACAATTTCCCCTCCTCCTGCCAATACCTTGCATCAAGGAATGAATCAAGTTTAAAGGGAGCCTAACAAAAACCACCCCTGACCTTCCCTGCTCTCCTCATAAAAGCTGAGTCTGATTTAATTTAAAGTCCAGACCAGTTCTTCAGCCCCACAACACTTGTGCTACCACCACAGGGAGACACAGAATTAGAAACAAGCGGCGAGAGCCAGGAAGGACAGCTTCCTTCAGCGGCAGCAGTGCAGCAGTACCTGGGACATCATAGTCCTGTGGACAGGCTTTACTGATAAAAATCTCACCACTCCACTGACAGAAAATACACCTTGTAGAACGTTAAATCACGTAAAGGAGAAATCATCACTCTGTACAGAGATAAAACCAAAACTTTGTTCTTTAGCAAAGGTTCTGCAAAATTAGCAACTCTTAGTCAATGAATATCCATTCACTTTTCCAATAACCTTAATATCTCCTTGTCTACCAGCTATATGCTTATTCATTATACATTACTTGGTTTGTTATTTTCCTTTATTCCATTTCCTATTTCAGCCTCCTCATTAATTTTTATGCACTTTTGTTTTCACTTGTATACTTTTCATCACTTCAATTTCCTAATAATTCAGCAGTCCAATTAACTACTTCCATATCTTAATCACACTGAGACTCCTTATTCAGCTATAAATATAATTTTATTACTGCTGCTTTAATGACTAACTGTTATAATAACTATTTTATATAAAATAATTTCTCTTAAAACTTCCTCCATTTTCTTCACTTGTCTGTAATCCATTCCATCTCTCTTCATACTTTATATTTTGTTCAGTAGATCTTATATCATCCTAAAATGTTTCCTGTACTAAAAACTAATTACCTGGGGAGGGAGTAAACTTTCACTTTGTTTCACCAGAAACATAAAAATTAAACATTGAAACATTTCCTCCACATTTTTTGGACTATCCTAAAGTGGCTGAATGTAACCCAAAACTGAAGACAGGTGCTATCTCCACATTAAATGGTATACTCTTTCAATAAATATGAAAGTACAGCCCAGACAGGCATTATGAATACAGCACTTATCTCTGTTGCGAATATCAACATCACCAATAAAAAGTGTGTGTTAGTATTACATGAAAACATTACTTCTGAACTGGGAATCCAGGATTATTACCATCCTAATTTCTGTAATAGCATATACTTGCAGTGAAACAGTTAATATTTACTTCCAGCTTCTAAAATCTCTGTCATTTCAGGCAGATCATTAACTGCTGTAAGACCTGAGATGCTGATGCTTCTACCAAATAAACAGGAATGAAAATGTCCAAGTCAAAATGGATTGATCTGATTCTGCTCAAACTATTGAAATATTTTGCGTTCTAATTATACACATTCTGTGAGCTACAAGATTTGTTTGTGGTGTAAAGGTACAGATGACAAGGTCTTCTGTAGGAAAAGCATACACAAATGCTGATGTCATGTTATACTGTATATATAACTTTCATGTAACAGTATTTTTGGTCATTCCCATTAAATCCATTCACATTTAACAGAACTTTTTTTTTTTTAATTTCTCTTCAGCCACTATACGTTTTAACTTTAATTTGTTTTTATGAAGGAAGAATTAAAATCATTGAAGGAAGTACAAAGTATGCATTTTTAACAGTTACCCAGATTCTAAGAAGTGAAATTTACTTGTAAAGCCCCATCATACTGAGCTTCTTACAAGAGGGGGCAGGACTTTTCTGTGTTGTTTGTTTATTTTTTTAATTTGCTTCATTCATCTCACAGTGCACTGGTTCTCTCTGGTGAGGCAGCCTCTACTTGTACAGTATCACACTTTTACCAGCTTATGCCACGCAACAGATATAACCTACGCGCTTCTGACTCTGCAATGTTACAACCTACTGCTAAGCTGTCTCCGCTTGTAAAAACAAATCTTCCTTTAAAAATACTTTTTTAATTCCTCTTGTTATTTTGCTGTCTTTCACCTGAAGAATTTAGAGAATACTAATATTCAGTAAGGATGTATTAGAGGCCTATTATTGTAGGGGGAAATATCTTCATGTTTCCTGTCACCCAAAGTGGAGACCTAAATCATGCTATTTTATGTTATACTGCATTAGTTTAAGGCAAGCTAGGTGGACATTAGACTTACTGTTGGGTTTTAGACTCAGAAGTATAAAGTCTTTATAAACCAGCTCTAATTGTATTAATATCATTGTCAATTTCTACCAGTTGAACATGTGATTGTGTTTTACAAAACCAAAATTCAGTTGCTGATCCCAAAGGATACCAGAAAAATGGTTTTGTCAAATGTGTATGTTTCTTATAATCATATCCAGGAAGTCATACCGCAGATTTAAGATACAAATTGATAATCTAATGTTCTATATTTGATAATTTGTATTATAGATCACCTGCAGTTATAGTAGTTTTAGAACTGTTACCTTTCAGTGATAAATAATCTTTGTCAGCTGACAAGACAGTTTGTTTTAATTTCAAAGAAATACACAAGCTCATGTTTTTTCACAGTATATTAATTGACATAACTAATTACTACTGATGTATGCTTTCTAAAATCCTTTTCTACTTTCTACTGAAATGTAACATTAAATATTTCAGTTTAGAAATGAATGGTATACATGGTTTGCTACCAACTACCAAAAAATTTAGCACTAGCACTGACACCAAGATATATAACTAGAAGTTGCTCAAATCTGTTTTAACAATAATTTCTAAAACACTTTATTATTGTTAAAAAAATGGAAGTTATGCATTATTTTACCAATTTTTTCTTCACTTTGGTCTTTTCACCTGTCAGAAAGAAGCCTCCCCCTCATTTACGGGCTTTCAGCCTTAGGAAATAACTTGACGTGTATTCAGTAGGAGCATCTTTTATAATCTAAGTTGTAGCCCAAAGTTGGTTTTCTCCTCAAGTAACAGAAACTGAACTTCAAAGAGCTGTTAATCTTTTTGCAGAAACAGAGGTGGACAACACGTTTAACCAGTCTGACTGATCTTTACATGAAGTCCATCCTAAATACTAATAAATAAAAAAATGAATTTGTTACCCAACATGAGAATGTCTTCAGCAGAAATTCCAGAAGCAGCTACCATTTATACAAACAACATGTGAGACCTCCACCAAACTCTTAAAGGCCAGTATAGCAAAACATTAAAATCTCACATATGTTACTACAGATGTATCATTTTAAGTTCTCTTAAACCACACTAATTCCTACCCCCCAAAAAAACCAAACCCAAAATAAAGTAACTCGTGGACCAGAAATTTCTGTCATGATCTTTACAGAGATTAAGTTCCAGCTCTGATGAGGTGTTGTTTTTTTTTTTAATGCCCTATACCTTTTCTGAAATACTACATATCATATTCATAAGAGGCTCCCCCAAAATGAGGAAGCATATTGAAATTCAGTAACTTGCTGTCTCTCGGTCTTACTGGGAAACTTTACTGCCTCAACTTAACCTATTATCAGTACAGCAACACTTTCCTTGATTTGAGTACCTTCAATTACTCTTATATGTTTGGATAGGTCCATTTTTTTTTAACAATATACAGCTCATTTCCTCCTTACTATCATTACTCTTACTATATTCTCAGGAGACTCATGGACATTTTTCTCATGTTTCAAATTCAAGTAGCTGGCAAGATGCTGTCAAAATCTGGATGTTTCAGTATTGTCTCAAAACTTCTTGAGACATAAAAATATAATTTCTTCCAGCTATCTTGAACTGTGAAATGTTACAAGACAAAATTTAAAATGTCTTGAGTGAAACGTTTGTTCTGTTCATCAGAGCTTCTCTGTTTCAGTATGGTCTTTTCTGTGTAGGAGTACAAAAGGAAGAACAGATGTCAGCTGAGAAGGACAGAAACCTCTAGCAGAAGGTCAACAAAGCCAAAGAAAAATAGAATATATAAACATTTCACACTGGGTCATACACAGTACCATATAGGTGCTGTAAGTGATCCAAGAGTCACCTAAAGCTGTGCTCCGGTCAGTATGTTCCTCTTTCATGAGGCTGGACTCACACTTTTCGTATGACACTTCCAGGGTACAACACTGACATGGATAACTAGTCATCCAACCATTTTCGGTTTCCCTTTGTATACTGATATTGATGTGTCAATCTCACTGACCCTGAGCTGGCTACCTGTGGAAGCTCACATGCAGTAGGTCCACCACAGCACAGATACATTGGATTCCTTGTATGAGAGCTGTGCAGTAACTCTTCCTGCACGCAGCAGTCTTTTCTTTGACTTTTCTGAAGTTCTAAAGCTCACCAGGAACAGCAGCTTTTGCACTGACTGGGCCTTCACAAGAAACATCCACATTGTAAATGCTAGGATAAAAAACTATGTCCAGAAAAATCTGGATATATGAAAGACCTAGGTGCAACTGTGAAAAAACCCCAAGATGAACGAGTCCAGAATGGATAACTAATATTTTGCTTTTTTTTTTTTTTTTTCTTTTCCTGTAAGCTGTAAAAGTATCTAACCTCCAAATCCACCTGCTATGGAATTTCAACAGACATTCTAACAGTACTCATCAAAAACTTACTGCTGATTATTCTTTTCCCCATTGGCTATGAATGTCTGTGCTTGCATTTTGTTCCTATTTCATTATTATAACTATGCGATGATTGGTTATATTTCACATCATACAAAGATAGAAGAATTATGATTATCTAAAAAATGGAATTTAAAGATACACTCCTTCACTGCTTACAGGGTACCCTTGCCTCTCTGTACATATTCCTCAGAGGATAACAAGATTTAGGAGTTAAAAGTATGCTTGTAATCTTAGGTCACCAGGAGTACAATATAAAACCAAAACAATGGAAATCTATTAATATTGATTTAGGAATGAAACACTGACAATGCTAAGATATTTACTGAGAAAGGCAGTGAGCTGTAAGAAGGAATGAAAATAGATACAAGTTTGTTTCTCACCTTTCTCTATTTCTAAAGGTACTTGTACACTAAATCTGCTCCTCTACCAACCGCAAAGCATTTAATTAATAAAAATTGTAATTAAGATCATTCTACTCACAAAGTAGAACCTACAAAGCTATGGGCAGATATTTCGCCTATACACAGAGTCCTTCAAGACTCTTTCCAAAGTCAGCTCTCCAAGTCCTATCATTAACCTTCTTTTCTATTACTCTTGCCATGAATTCCCTAAGCAGTATCTACTACGTTAAGTTAGCAAGTTTCCTGTGGAGTGTTCTTCTAAGAGACCAAAGTTCTATATCATTAGACTATACAGCTATGGAGCCTTGGAAGAACTACCATGGGTCTGGGTACCAGTGTCCACGCTGCAGGGAGTGATGCTTATTTGCAGTAAACAATCATAACAAATGGTGGCAACAGAAAGTAATCACAACAAACTTGTTACAGCAGTATCTTATTTCTCACTGCAAGAAGTCATTTCCTCCATGAGATTGTCTTCCATTGTTTACAAGATAACAAACAATAACTGTTCAGTGCTGGTTAGGTGGAAAGAGAAAGGTTATAGAAATTTCTAGGCCAAGCCTAAGTAAATATGACCCTTGTATTTCCACTACAGACATCTAGACACTTCCAGCTGTTGAAATTATTGCTAAATATATTTACAGTCTTTGTACAATAAAAAGCTTTATTACTTTTACTACAGGCAGAAGAAAAAAGCTTTAAATCTTTAGTTCTGAAGCAATATCTCCTGTCTTAAAAGCAATGAAGCTTTTCAAGGAAAAAAAACAGCACACTCTAAAAAAGGTGGTTTATGATGTTGTATCTTTGTTGCAATTTTGGTTCATATATTTTTATTAAGTGTAACCTTTATATGTAAATGAAATGATTATCTAACACAAAGTACTGTTTTCATAAAGTAAGAATAGGTTTTACATCCTAAAAGATAAAGCAGCATAAACCAGTCAGGCAGTTCAGCATGTATTTGATGGCTGTGAAATGAACTATTTGATTTCCTATTACAGCCTTAACACTCTGCACTGTACCATAGCCACCAAACCCATGTGGTTAGGCAGCTAACCTTTCATCAGGGAGTCAAGTAATATAAAGCAGGTTCTGCATTTCTAATAGGTAAAATACAAAATTCAAAAATCTAAGCTTGGAAATAACCCTACATCGTGAAATTGAGAGAGAGAAATGGAGATCATATTCTGAAAACCCAGAGAGAGATGAATATACTTAGCACAAACGAAAGGCTTCTAGATCAAATGTGCTTACTTTATATGTAAAATAATTTCTTATTCTTTTTCTTCCCTTCAAGTGCAGCAGGCCACATCTAGGAATAGAAAGGAAACTTTACATCTCCTGCTTCCCACATCACTGGACTGTGAGGCAGAACACAGAACAAGCTCCTTGGCTGACAGACAGATCTAAGGATGCATCACGCTCTCTGATGAACCAGGGCATGAGATTTCTGCAGTGGCAATCTGTCTGACAAAGCTAGCATTGATTCAAAGAAGGGCTTTACAGAATCAAGGCAAATAAAGGGAGTGAAATTTTACATTTTAATTTTGTGTATGGCTCTTCACTATCTTCACTATCAAGAAGACAACTAAAGCCATCACTTCAATCAACAGGTAGCATGAAAGTATTCTAAAGGAGAGAAGATGATTTTTAAGCATGGCAAGCATGGCATAAGCCTTACTCAGTTATATTTAAATGGAGGATAGAGGCCACCAAATAATGTATGTCTGTCCTACTCTGGGCAAAGAACTGATACTGAATTTACTCAGAAGTATATAGAAAATGATAAAATTACCTGAAAAATCTAAAAAGCTTTAAAATGGCTCTTTGGTTCAGGCGCATACAGAAGGATAAAGTCTAATTCACTACGGGATCTCCTGGAAAGCCTGTGGAAGTGTCTCATTTCAACAGGAGTAAAACTGGCTAAGAGCCAAAAAATTCAGTCTACTCCAATCCCAGCTGGCAAATTAAAACCGACACTAAACAGCTTTTTGGGTAAGCAGCTGTCGTAACAATTTTTATTAATAAATTGATGAATAAAATTGTTTTGCTCCTACCTAAGCAAGGTTTTTTTAATCCTGAATCAACAACTCTCTCTCAGAAAAAATTGCTTTCCACAGAAAGTCTTGCTATTTGTTATATAAATCTGAATCTTCATAATCCATCTATTTGTTATCTCTATTGTCTTGTTAAGCTGTACAGTACTGAGCACAATGACTCCTCATTAGATCCTGTAAATGCTACAAAAACAAAAAGATTAAAATGCCACACAGTTTAAAAACAATCTACTCATTCAGTCCTTGCATTTCTTCTTTTCTTACATTTTGTGGTCTTGGGCATTCCTTTAATTTATCATCATGAGAGAATCTGTCAATAGAGAGAGTTATGAAAACAAGATAGGATTGGAGAAAAAAATATATATAGATTTTTTTACCTTGGGTGATTAAATTCTCACTGACATTAACATATGACAACCTGTTAAAATGATTTGTAAGTCTTTACAGTTTTATAAATAGCTTTATCTCTTCATTCCACATGAGGAAAAAGGGAAGTATTATTTATTGTACCTTTCTACCATCACAGCATGGAATATTTCAAAGACTTATTTTAAGTTTTGTGGAAGTCTCTTGATATTAAAGGACTGCAGATACAAGATGATGAAACCTTCTTTATATCTTCTGTCCCTCTGCTGTACACGTAGTTACACAATATTTTGTAAAAGAACTAGCTCTAATCCACACAAAGGAATACTTTCCTTTTATTGTCATGCAGTTGTAAAGCTAAAGCAAGCTATCATAATTTCATTAAATCATGCTGAATTACTTAGAAATGCTGAGAATGACTTCTAATATGTAATGCTTGCTTTACAAATTGACTGAATATTTATAATATTTAGTTTACACCACGTTATTTATTTTTTTAAAAATGACATATTTGGTTTTGTTTTCTTAGTAGAGCATAAGGCAAATTATATTAATTAGGCTATTTACATGATTTCCTAACTTGAAACACTAAAAGTTGCCTTTAGCTAGCAAATAATTGGAATTACAATTGCTGGAGATTTCACAAGTTTTTTAATTATATCAAGCTCCATCAAGCTCTGATAGGACATTAATAGTTAATTCCCTTCACTGCCAGTGTTTTTTCTCCCCACTAAGCCATTCCAGTGTACTCAAAACCATAAAACAGAAATATATGACAAGAAACAGTAATCTTCCAATTTTATTCCCCAGACTTCAGGTTTGCTGGTATATCCCTTTGGGAACATAATGAAAGAGCTTGTCTTTCATAAAGATATTGGAAATAGATTGTAGTCTAGAAGTTACCATATGATTTTGGATAAGCAACCAGTTTTGTTAGAAATAAAAGTGAAGTATGAAAAAATACAGAAAAGCTAACACAGCACAAATGTATTTTGGTACTGCAGAAAATTCTTGCCAACATGAATTTTGTTTTTTCTTTGCTTTTGAAAATCAGAGTTGAGGAAGAAACTCATTAATTCAACATTTCATTTCTAAAACACAAGGAAAACTCAAACTACAAGAAGAGAACTGTAGCCTACCGCTGATAAGATCAGTGCAATCTAAGCTTATATCAGACTTGATTTTAATTCAGTAATAGGCATTACATACTTCTAATAAAGCTGTGAATAACCTTTCTTTTTCCAGTCTAGTAGTGTTACTCCAAGAACTTTAGGCAAAATACACAAAACACTATAAAGTTCTTCAGAGGCAGAAAACGAACCTAGTTCCAAATGATCACCATAATGAAAGAAAGGTACAGATATTACTCTTTCAAGCAAAATGCTCTATGATCTGAAAAGATTCTCCTGTGTCTACCTACTTCAAGCATTTAGCTATTTCTACAACAAACAGCAAATGCATACAAAATTTAAGTGGAAATAATTACCTTACCCCACTGAACAGAAGTGGCAGAGCAGGAAGTCGGTGTCACCATCCTTTCACTTACCGGAAAGTTCTGTAGGCTAAACACCCATAGACTGATGAAATATTTCACCATGTGGGCATTTTAAAAGTTTTTTTGCCTGTTTCTCATTGTTAGATTGTTTTCAGGTAATTCCGGCTCCTGAAAGGACACAGATATGTAAAGGTTTCAGTTTGGTTGGAGGTGTGTTTTGCTGAAATTTTTGGGATAAGTATCTAGCCAGCTCTAATAGCTGGAACAAAACCTGTAAAATGCAGGAGTTAAACACTAATGATCAAATACTAATGCTTGAAGTTATTTCTTGTTTTAGAACATCATGATCCTGATTCCTTTAAAGAGTTGCAAACAGAAATGCCCCTTCCTAAAGCATTATGTGGTAATTATCTACTAACATATTTGCGTCTTCAGAAAATCCACAGTTCATGACCTTCAGTGTTCACCATCTCCTGTTTTATATTTCCACCATTTATACACCA
This sequence comes from Microhierax caerulescens, assembly GCA_035590215.1. NCBI lineage: Eukaryota > Metazoa > Chordata > Aves > Falconiformes > Falconidae > Microhierax > Microhierax caerulescens. Next base: position 17,602,372 of record JAVJGJ010000034.1, read on the forward strand.
CATCAGAACCTTTTTCTCACTTAAAAGATCACACAATGCCCTGCCTAGCCCCCATGGTTTGCACTGACGATAGATGAGGAGAGAGCACAGAAGAAATAGTTGTTTTTTCTAAAAAAGAGGGGCAGGAGCAGAGCTGTGGGTTAATTTTTGGTCAAAATGTCAAATTTTAGGTCAAAAACATGAATGCCTATGAACAAAATTTTAAAACCACTAGATTATGATGAATACAGAGAAATACACTTATGCAGTTAGTACTGAATGGTCAAAAGTTTTCTACTTATTGGATGCCAGGAAGCTGTTTAAAGTTTGGCATTGGGCTGGACTAACTGTTTCATAAGGTCCATGAGACATGTGAAAAATTGAGCAAAGCTCCAGTAAACATCTTAAAGATTTCTGCTTGGTGAACTGAAAATTCAGTTAACCTCTCAGGAGTTAGTGAAAAAAGTTTGGAAATTAAATTCAATTATAGGGTGAAATGGGCATTTTCATTTCCTCTTTAAGTGGAAGTTGTAACACATTGTTGAAGATGAAACTGTTGTCAAAGCCCCCATTACAACTTTGAAGAAAAAAATAACTGCTGAAGTTTTGAGTATTTGTTGCCCATTAATAATGTGAGTGGCTTAGAAGGAGTTAAAAAAACAGGCACCTATCTATGAGGTAGGTCATCAATTAAAGTCAGATAAAAACCCAGGTATGTGAATGCACAGGAGCAAAACTCGTTTTAGCCCTCCAAGCCCACAGTAAATCTATACCTGTCCATTCAGATACAATAAATCTCATCTAAAGAGCAGAACTTCATTTTGAACTACATACTAAAAAAATCTGAATGTTCTAAATAGACACTATTTATGACTTTTCTGCTGCTGCAGCAACATTGATGTTATTTTTTTATCTTTGTCCTTTGACTTGCCTATTTTGTATCTCTGTCACTAACACAGTGTTAAGAAAAAGCTCTGCAAAGCAGTAGAGAGGCTAAAAGGGATTCATGGAAAAGAAATGACAACATAATCACTGCTATGGATGAGTGTAAATGGGCATTTCAAATTCTATTCCCCAAACAGTACAATGTGACAGAACTTTGAGACAGGTGATTTAGAGACACTGGTGTTCAACTGAGACACCGTTCAACATACATACATGTCTATGTCTGTAGGCTGTGTAGCCTAGGCTGGCAGGATGAAGCACAGCCATGTTGCCCACATCAGACCCCAGACCCCAGCCACTACTACTGTAAGACCATCCCTGGAATGCTGTGAGTTCCAGCCCTACTTCTTAACCTATCACCCAAAGTGTTAGAGAGGCAAAGCTGCTGAAAATATTGGCACTCATCAAGCCTTTCCAGTTTAATGCCTTTCACAGCACTATGGAAGATGAAATAATTTGCTATAGATCTGTCAAACCTCAGCCTTTGACAAAAAATAATTTTTAAAAAATTACTTTTTGAGGAAGGTGTTAAAAACAAACAAAAAAAGCCTCTCGAACTCAACCTGTACTGTAATCAGAATCACAATATTTCGGCCAATGATGGACTGAAGTTAAGATTAGGAGTCAAGTAACCTGATGTCCTCTTTTTGCCAATATTAAAACTGAAAGGCAGTTCATGCATGGCGCATACAGTTGCTCCTCTCATTGACACCCCCACAACATTCCCTAGTGCTCAGACAAGGCCCTCACTGCAAAAATTATTTACGGCACACTGGTAACGTGTGAGAAGTCATTTTCTCTGCCTTGCAAATGGGAACACTTACAAACAAACAAAAAAAAGATGTAACATAAACTTTTAACACACCTGTAAACTCTCAGTGCCTGACCCGGGTACGCTCTGCACAGACACCGATGACCAAATGCCGGATCACCGAGCTGCGCACTGCCCGTGCCATGCTGCTGGCACCCAACGGCACCACTACGGCATCAAAGGCACTTTTGAGTCTCACAGGCTGTATTTTATCAGTACAGACACTCCAGCAGGGTGGCCCGATCTATAAAGCAAGGATGCAGCAGATTAAATCAGTGTAAAAGAGCTGAGCAGACACTGACCTCTGCCCCTCTGCCTGCACCCAGGCCTCGGGCCTTCAGTGGCCGCTGTGCCACAAGAACCACTGGGCGGCCTGCTCCAGTCACCCCGCTCTCCTCCTTCCCACCACCCTGTGCCTGGGCCCCAGCTGCCAGCAAGCCCCTCTGCCCTGCCCCTGCCTGCAGGCATTGTCTTCTAGAACCTTCTTCCAGCAGCCCATGGCAGGGAGCAGAGCCACTGCTGCTTTGGCTGCAACAGCTGAAGGAGCCAGTCAGCAGAAAGAAGCCGTCTGTCTGTCACGGTCATGGCAGCTTCTCTGCTGAGGGCAGGAGTGCTCCTCGCAGCTCATAATGCAGGGGTTTGTGTTTAACCATGAAGGAGGAGTCAGTGGGGTCAGTGAGGACTCAATTATCCTGATTTTGCCCTGAAAGTGATGGATATCAAAGGAAAGTCTTCACTTTCCTGTGGCCGTTTGAAGATTTGTGCCCTTAGCCTCAGCTTTAAGGGGGATGAACTGGCATAAACACTTGACCATTTGACTTCAGAAGGTTGATCAGTGGAAAGAAGAGACTTTTAACTCTGGGCAATTTGCTGTAGACATCAGCCATTTCTTATCCTGTTGAGTTAATCAGCAATTTCTTTGTTTTTAAGGATTACAGACACTGATTAAAACAAAGCTCTGCTCTTTTTCTGACAGTCTCGCTGCACACCATGGAAGTATTACCACAGAAGTATTTCTGTGAAACAGCATCTTCCCACAAGTTCAACCTCATTTAAATATCAAGGCAAGAGCCCAAAACGTGTACCCAGCTCTTCACATTGTGCATGGAAGCATCTAATGCAGGGTATTTTAAAAAGGCTGAGCAGAGAAAAATGAGGCCTGCTTTCCTTATTTCTAGCTCAAAACAGGATTATGCCATACTGCTCATGTCTTAATCAGAGATTTTTTATAAAGGTATTTTAAATTACTGCATTATTTTATACTCTTTCCACTGGGAAATCAAAACTGACAATGATACCCTTGTTCACTCATCTACATGTTTCATCCTCATTAAGTGAACTGTGCTGTATTCTATGCATTAATCTTGCAGAAATTATACTTTTGGGGAGATATGACCTTTGTTTCTCTTATCATTGGGAAGAAAATCAATGTATTTTCTGCTTTCATGCATGCATGCAAAGAAGTTAAGCACAGGGCATTCTGATGCAATTATTCCACTATGAGCTGAAAGACTTGAATTCAAGATACTACTGATTTTGGTAAATAAAATTATGTAAATAAACAAAGAAAAACCCACTTTCAAGAGACAATGCACCTAATGCAGGATCCCAGTGACCTAAAGTCATAAAAGTGACCAGCACTTTTGTAGATGTGACATCTCAGTTTGAAAATTTTGTCCTGAACAAGCTGACTTACAGTATGAAAAATTTTGAGAAACATTGCATTAAACTTTTTGGATGCATTTCAACAAAACCACCACAAACTAACCAGAGGAAGAACAGAGCCCCAGGTAAGAAGAACACCAAGATCTGTATTTGAATGATGGTAGCAAGAATAAGAAAGTGTTTTAGTAAAGGCATCTGTAAAAGAACAGCTTAGTAGTCAGTATATTGGCTAGGCTTTAGGAGGGAAAAATTCAATGTACCTGAAGCCTTCCCACTTTTACTAAAGAGTCTATAAGTAACATAAAATAACTCACCAAGTTTCTCTGTGACCCAGGACACATCTGGAAAACAAACATAGTACCTCACTACCACAACAAGAGTTTGTCAGGAAGGGGACAGATATTAAACGAGCGGGGCCAGATTTAGGGAGACAGAAAAATAAGGAATGGACATGCCAAAAGAGAAAAAGCCCAACTCTTTCTTAAGTCTTGAGTACAATAATTTATAACATGGGTAAGCAGTAAAACATAGGGGAAAGAGTATATTGAACAGGGAGAGAAAGTTTATTTTGACTGGCATGCTCCTCCTGATGTAAGTCTGACTTTGCTAGAACTAGTCCTGCTATATTGTATTTTTTGCCCCTACTGCCAGTCTGTTGTTCCTTCACTGATACAATTAAAGAGCTGTCATAGTTTGATACTTTGATACTGAGAGCAAGAAATAATGGCTGATACAAGCTAGCAGCTAGAAATATGTAAAATAAACATAACCTAAGCTACCCAAATCACAGATCCTTTTAAAGAAAAAGATCTGTCTGACAGTCAGAATTTAAACCCACATGCCATACAGCCCTAAACTAAAAGTTAGGTGGAATAACTAGGGTTTATGTTATTTTGGGAAGGTAATGGATTAGAAAGATACATTGTTTGAAATCAGTCCTCAGCTAAAGGAGTGACAAATCTTTAGTAATGCCAGGATTGGTTTTGTAAGTGAATAAACTCGCAAAAAGCTGGCTGGGTGCACTAGTAATCTTCAAAGCTCGATTGCTTTTTCTGATAGCTTTAGAAAATTAGTGGATGAAAGCATGTGTAATATATCTGGTCTGAGTAAAACACTTGATGTAGTGTCTTACAAAATCTCTACTTGCAAAATTAATTCAAATTGGCTTGGACATGGAGTACTGTCACTTGGATTTAAAAATGGCTGGCTGAGTGCAAATAAAGGGTAATGAAAAATGGCAATGTATCAAGTCGGTGGGAGGTGTCTGGTTGAGCTCTGCAGGGATCACTGTTTGGTCCTGTTTATTTAACATCTTCATTAACAATCTGCAAGAGGGAGTGAAACAACATGTTAATTAAACTGACACATAATAATAAATCAGGAATTGCTTCTAATGCCAACAGGAATACTTCACAAAAGTGCTGCGTACTACCAAGGTTTCAAGAAAGGTCAATAACAAAGACGTAGCTGAGATGTTATAATTGCATTGCACCTTTTAAATAAAATAGTCCAAAACATACACTGAGAGTCAGAAGCCTACTAGCAATCTATTAATTTAGAACATGATTGCACAGTGTATATAAACTAAAGTAACTGAAAACTTCCAGTGAAAGACACACTTTCTTTTTCCCCTGACATTTGCAGTGCATTAGATTCGGTAGTAAAGACTGACTCAGTTCAGTTCACTAATCTGATAGAAAACTAGTATTTGGGGAAAGGGTTGTTAAATCAGTTTTCAGTTGTTTCTACACGTGATTGACTGCTAAATATAATGTAAAGAAGGGAAGAGAGGGACAAGAGGAATCTTGATAGGACTGCATTTCCAGTATCACTCACAGTTAAACTGGATTAGATGTAACATAAACCACCCCCTTAAGTATAGTTCTGTAGTTTCATATGACAGCCCAAACTCAACATTTCAGAGTGTTTCCACAGTGGCAAGAGAGTAGTTTACTGTTACAACATGCTGGGTTTATTTTAATTACAAGTACTTCTAAAAAAATTCAAATGGATAAATAGATCTGAAGCTGCTCACTGAACAGCGATGCAAATTGATCAGACTACACTGAGTCACTGAAGAGAGTTCTCAAAAATAGGCTGGAATGATAGGACTCAGTCAGAGACACCTATTTCTGGTTTACAAACATACGCAATATAAAGACAGATCTTAAATAATGGTGTTATTACCTCCCTGCTTTGAATGATTTACAGCAGCTTTTGTAGACTGACCCTTGGGCTGCAGTACTGCACTGAATCATAAATGTAGACTCATTTTTAAAGGGCAGTTTGATGCTACTTCCTAAAAGGTAAGAAAAAGGAAGAGAAGTTTTAAGGTCTCCTTTACCACACACATTTTAAATTGTGCTAGGGACTTGTGAAGTCCCCAGAGAATGTAAGAATACTTTAAAGCAGTGAAAGTCTCACGGTTATAAAGAAACTTCCTACGTTAGCAGGAAAGGATTGTAAAACAATTAAGTAAAGTAAAGCCTTGTGGTCCCTACACTAAATTTGTTGTCTTGTCACAGCTTTTGGAGGGCAAAACCCTATAGCCAGACAGGAACAGATAGACAAGTGACTCCATCTGTCCAAAGGAACTCCTCTGCAGAATGGAGCTCTGAGAGATTCCATGTCTCCATTGGATTGACTCTGCCATGCTTTCTGTTTAAAATGAACGTAAACCTGTCAGAGGAAGCCAACAGGATGCGCTCTTTTGATGTCACATCCATTAGGCAGGTAACTTCCTGTTCATGACCTAGGCGATGACCCAGCATTCAGAGGTGTAAAACATGAATTGTCTGAAGCCCGTAGTTACACTGATGGAAATGAGAACAGAGAAAACCAAATTCATTTGCCAATATACAATAAAATATGATATATATATATAAAAGCATTCAATGCGCTTTAGCTGCAGTAGAGAGAAATTCTCTTGACAGCTGTTATGTAATATGCCTAAACCTCTCTTGCAAGGGTATGTAAATATAAACCCCAAAAATATTAAAGGTTGTTTAGGTGTAATCTATTTTATCATGCTTCTCTCAACTAATTTATCCTCCATGGTCTCAACCTGAATGCTACTATCCATTAATGGAACTAGTTTTGTTTAGTTTTATTTTTAATCCTATCTTTTTAAGGATTTCTTGTCTCTTATTTGGTTGTTTGGGGGTTTTGTGTGTGTGTGTGTTGTTTGGGTTTTTTTAACTCCAGTAATTTGTGAAGCAGCTGCATTGGTCATGAACTACTTGCATTTTATTATACCTACAATGATTTTTAAACAGAAAGAATCTGCTCATGGGAATGCTAATCCTTCCATTATAGAAATAATTAAGCTCTTTTATTTGCAAGAAATAAATCTTTAGGGAACATATGAAAACTAGCAAAGAGCAATTTTTTTTAAAAAAAAAAAACAGGAAAAATGATGATATAAACAGACCTGCTAGTGTCTATTAAACTGTGGCATATGGAAAAGCATACAAACACATAAATCTTTCTCAGTAGTTCTTCCAGTTGGCTTCAGAAAAAAAGTATATATTCTACAGAACTTTTTAAACAAAAATACAATGTCAAGTTCTCACGAGATCTTTTCAAAGTCTTTTCAATATTAATACACTTCCATTCTTTCAGGATAAATGTTAATACAATATTGTTATTCTATCTATCTAGTCTATAATTATCTATAGACTGTACTAGTTTGCAAATTACACTCTTCTGTGATTAAAAAAAAAAGCTACTTTATTAGATTTTTATTTATTTTCTTAAGTTGTTGCAATGTTTGCATTTCATATGTAGCAACTTCTGTTCCTAACCCTCCTAGATTATTTAGTTCTATACACTGCACTGTATTTACACATATAAGATCTAGCACATAACCACTCAAATATTATTGAAAACTTCAGGAATTAAAATTGTCATCTAATCATCAGATTTTGGTTCATAAGACATAGAGGAATGCAGGAATATTCCTTGACTGGTCATGCCTGGTGAGGATGTTACAGAGGGACAGGAACAGCTGAAGTAACGGAGTTCTGAGGGAGGATTGGAGGACAAACACCAGGAAACCATGGGAAAGCAGACTTCATTTTTTTTCTTCTGCTCACCAGACAAGTTACTTTGTGCGTGTCTGATTTGAGGCAGGTAGCAGTGTCCTGGTTTGTGTTAAACCTAATGGAGCCCTGCTCTGTGGGAGGAGGCTAAACAATTGCCCGAAGTAGCAAATTAATTCCTTATTTTTCTTTGTGTATGTGGCTTTTGCTTTACCTTTTAAACCGTCTTTATCTCAACCCATGAGTTTTCTCACTTTTATCCTTCTGATTCTTTCCTCTATCCCACTCTGGAGGAGTGATTTAGTGGCTGTGGTGCTTAGCTGCCTGCTGTGGTTAGGCTGCAAAAGGCAAGAAGGGAAGGAAGGGCTGGTCACTTACAACAGGATTATCTATGTGGGGAGAAAAAATGAAGCAAGTCCAGGTAAGAGGAACAGGGAATAAAAGGAGATGTCATTGATTAATAACAACAAAGAAATTAAGTTGCTCGGGGACCTAGGTCAGTTTTTACAGTGTAGAAGGGCTGTTCAGAGGGATCTGTACTGGATCCTATATTCAGAAATTAACTGGAAATAAAACTTTACTAAGTTATGAGGTTTTCTGTCATTTCTGATCTATTGATGTTAATGTAAATGAGCTTTTATTGCAAATTTGATAAAGTGGCAATAACGCAGCAAATAAAATATGATGCTGATAGATATAAAAACAGTGCACAAAAAGAAAGAATTCTCAATTTGCATCTACACTGTTGGGCTCTGACCAAGCTGTTACCACTTAGAAGTATGTTGCTGGAATTATGGTAGACAATTCTATGAAAACCTCAGCTCAGTGGCAAACACAAAGCAACTGAATGTTAACTATTGTAGAGAAATGAAATTGTAGAGAATGAACCTGATAACATTATATTTTTAGCACAGAAATCCAATATATGCTTTTGAATCCTTTGTGCATTACAGGTCATTCATATAGTAAAAGTAGAATAGTAACCAGTAAAAGTAGTAGTAGTAGTATAGAAAAGTAAAAATATCTAGAATTATTTCCATATGGATAAATTGACTAGGGGTCTTTTTGGTGAACAGAAAGACTGCTATGTTTTTTTCAAGGACACAGAAGTCACAACTGGCATGGAGTTCAGTGAATAGGGGAATATATATTTCACCATCATTTGGAATACAAGAATTAGAGGCATCAAACAAAACTAGCAACTGTTCAAAACAAGCAAAAAGAAGAAATTCTTAATATAGCATGTAGCTCTTAATATAACACATAGTTAAAAGATGAGACATTGTTTCTAGATTCAGTGACCACTGGAACAATGAGTGTTACACAACTGATTAGAAGAGTATGTCAAACAAAACTCTACCAGCACTGTGAAATAGAGATGTTCCTTTGATGAAGATTGCTAGAAGATGGTTAGAGTACCACCATATACTGTTATTAGTAAATACATTTCTCCACATACTTGCTACTGGCCACTTCTTGGGGGTTAAACAGACCTTTGTTCTAGATAACCCAGCTAGATACCGAGTTAGATAGCCCTTGTTCTTGTAATGAAATATTAATATTATATAGGGTTAAGGGTTGATATTTCCTTGTTATATGCATATGTTACCAGTAAAATATTTTAAACTGTTAAACACTTTAAACACAAAAAGAAAAAAAAAACAATCTATTCAGTAAACAAGTACAACAGCACTGGAAATTTCATGAGTATTTTCTGGCAGCACAACTGGTATTTCTTTCCTGTCCTGGTTAAAAACTAGAGAGGACCAAAGATTAATTAAAGTAGTATAAGCTTTTAAAAAAGCTCTACTTAATTCTGGGTTTACCTTTTTTTCTGAATTAGAGCAATGACAGAGTTCCAGATGTGAGGTTGCTGGTCATGGCAGTTAACACAAAATTCTGCTATTATTCTCACAAGAATTTGTTTGTATTCTAACCTACAGAGCATCCAACATCTCATTTAACACATGCTTATTAAATATAATTATTTAATCTATATGTAAGTCAGCTTTGTATTCAGATGTTGATTTGGTTGTTGGAAATCAAGTTAAACTTCAGCTTCCAGCTGAGTTATAAACTGAGAAAAAATAGGATATGACTCTACAAATACTGACCAGCTTCTAATCCTTTCACAGGAACGATTCACCTGTTCCAAGTGTGTGTGAGCTGTTGCATTCTGCTTTTGCAGTTCCATTTATAATCTATTTACAAGCTGAAAAGATAAAAAGGAATGAGAAGGAGTATTTCAGAAACCACATTTTGAGAATATAATTTTGACTGATATTCAAACAGCTGTAGGTGATTAAAATAGATTAGTCTGAGAAAGTTATCATCTTGTCAGGTACACAGACTGCTTCTATACTTGTCTTTATTTCTTTTGTGCCAGAGTTCAACAGAAATAATCAGATGATGGCAAATTATCCAACTAGAAAAATCAACAGATCTAATTAGTTCTTTGGTGACCTACTGCCAAGAATCAAGGCCTCCAGTCAGCCTTAGGGATACAGGGATCTCGGTCCCCACCCAGTGCATGCAGAACAAGGATCGATTACTTTTAATAAAGACTAAAAGCCCAGCAGAATCCTGTGGAGCACCGTATGTAAGAGAGCAGGGACAGAAGTACTAAGAGGCTGAAGACACAGGTCTGCTATCCTGTCTAAGGCAGATGTGCCTTCACCTGTGTAATAACAGAGCTGGTGTGGCTTTTGAGGATGCCCTCAGAGGTGTTGTGGTAGTTCTGTTTGGTTTATGACCACCATCATATGGATGGTGAACATCCTGATGAGCATACGGATGATCTACAGCAAACCTGAAGTTATATCTAAAATGAATCTGTGGCATGAAACTTTAGAGGTGATCTGTCTTACAGCATACAATTATTTGTGATACTCGCCAGTTTGGGGAAAAGTAAACGATAAGCAATCAGACAAGATCAGTGCTTTTATAGAGGAGCGACTTACAGCAAGCTTTTCTGTGCTATAACTGACTTCCAAGGCACAAAGTCTGATTCTATCAGACTGAAGTGCAGATGAGACTTTTAAAGGGATGGCTATAGAAATGATAGCAGCTACTCTTGATTTCCGTCATGAGCTCAACACTGTCTTGACTGTTATACAGAGTACTTCCTCAACACTGACATAACTCAAGAAGAAGAAATAAAATATCCTAGAATTCTTTCTATTCCTTTAATATCCAGTGATAGCCCTGTAGACATCCTATGCAGTTCTTGAGAAGGATACTCTGAGGAAATGTCTGAATTCTAATAGTCAGCATATGAGACAGGCTTTCACAAAACATCATTATCTTACCAGCCAGAATATTCAAACAATTCATGGCAAACTAATGCAATTTGTGCTGCTATCTTCAGTGTTATGGTATGTCAATCTGTGAAAGCAGCTACCAATGATACCTGCAATGCCCTGGAGCAAATGTGCCTGAATATGGAGTTTCCAATGTACCAGAAGAAGAAACTGCAATGTTTGATCTGATTAAAATATGTTCTAGTAAACAGTAAACTGGAAGAAACTGGCACAGAACAATAGTCCAGTGTAAAACCAAAATCCATTAGCTTTAGGCACAATTCAGTATCAAGCAGTACCCAACAGGCAAGGGGTTGTAATCTTAAATTAGCTGGAATAGTCTTTTTCAGAGACACTCGCTTTCCTTGCCAAATACATATCCAACAAGGAAAGACACCTCTTCCAAATCCTTATGGACGGTACATATTTCAAAATCCTGTAATTTCGCATCCTCCTGAAAAGACAATCCTCACTTCTCTGCATTTTTTTTTTTTTTTTTTTTTGGTGGGGTGCAGATTCCCAAAGAAAAGCTGAACTCCTCCTTCCTTCCTCACACCTAAAGAAAGATGAATTTGACTGAGAGGTTCAACTGTTCGGTTTGTAGTGTCTACACATGCTGCTTAGCTGTTGTAATACTGTCTGGCTCATTAAAGTAATTGCTAAAAACAGTCATTTAAAGTTTAGCAATTTAAAATTGCTAAAAATTTAGCAATTTTAAAATTGCTAAAAAAACCCAACAGTTTTATATAACTAAAATCTATTTAAAAGAAGCCTATTAAAAAAAAAAAAAAAAGTGTAAAGCTGAATAGAATATATCTCTGAATATTGAGCTTTCCTTCCTTTCAGTCTCTGTGAAGCTGCACTTGAAATGCAGCAAACAATCATCTTGTATTCCTGCTGCTGAGGTCAAACAGCTTCTCCATGAAATTCTGAATGATGCAAAACCAATTAGTAAGAGTGGCATGTTATTTTTGTAATCATTAATACAGACTACAACTGACTGTCAAATACAAAAGAGGATAGTAATTTGCAGATTTAAACATATACAGTGGCTAAACAGGCGATAATTTAGTTGTATAAGAATTTAATTTAGTATCTAGACTTTCTGGAATCACAGGCTCTAAAGCAGATGTAAGCCACTCACCTTTTTATCTACCTGAATTTAATAGGTTGCTTACTATTATTATGCATTTACTGTGGTGGGAAATCATACCAGGGAGCTTTAAAAAAAACATACAGGTATGCCACACGTATATCACAAGATCCTATTTATTGTCATACTTTTTCGGTATTGTTTATTCTACTATAATTTTCTGCATTTCAAGGAGTACTGCACATTGTACCTGTTGCCAGTGTTGTGATGCTCATTTTGCCCTTAATTTCTAGTGTGTGTGGCATGAACAAATTGCTGCCATCCTTGCCAACCCATGTCATTCTTCTCATATC
>JAVJGJ010000034.1:17620279-17638252 GCA_035590215.1 Microhierax caerulescens
TGCATGTGAACTAACTCTGCTGCCCTGTGTGTCTTACACAGGCATTCGTGGACTGCCTTATCCAAGTGCAAATTCTAAGGAGATGATAAAGGGAAGATGAAAATTCAAGTCCTAAACTTGCCCAATGTTTGCAGCTGATCAATAATTTGCCTTGAAACTTTTGGTATACTAGGCGAGTTTAAGCTCAGTTCCAGGCTCACATACAAAGCCCCTGTGACAGCTGTTCTATACTGTGTCTAAGTGCAGCTTGGCTATAGGAGCAGTGGAGGGGGTTTTGTCCTGGATAGTTTCATTTGCATAGTTCCCAACATGCAGCAGTAAAATATTCCACAGAAGTTACTTTGGTCCTAAACTAGCAATGGAAGCTTATAACATCTTATCGTTTATTAAAAGCAAGCAAAAAAAAGGCACCAGTTTCATAAAAATGAGAAATTAGTGTTATTTAGTGTACGTTATGTTTTCTGTGTTGCAATATTAACAGAATGGTAACTGTTTTGTATTTAACAACTGAAAACAGTTGGGACTGACACCTTAAAATCATAGAGACTGTTCATTCACTTATAGAAAATGGATTCAATTATATGATCTAGAAGTCAAAAAGATTATTGCTCTAACAATGATATTATAATATCACCCATAATTGCTAAATCAGTATCATCCTTATATATTTTTTAAAAAGGCTTACAGTAATTCAATAAATGAAACTAAAATTTTAACATTATTTATCAAGTGATTAAACTATATTCTAATAATTGGTTGTAAATCAAATACATTCTTTCTCCTTGCACTAAAACACATTTTACAGACTCCTTTTTTAGAGCATCCATACTCTAACCTGTTCCCAGGTTTTTACTTAATCAAAAAATACAAATATAATCAAGGGGATTCTATTCAGCTACCAAATTATCATGGAAATAAATAAATAAATAAATGACAATTAACTGTCTGGGAAAACCTGGAAACCAGCCTCTGAATGTACAATTGCAGAAACTGTAGACGCCAGTTATTTCTCCATAGTGAAACTTGACAAATATCGACAAACACTATTTGAATTTGCATCCAGATACTCAGTCCTAAGAAGTATTAGAATTGTTTGGTCAAAGAATATAAACAGTATTATACTATTTACATGGCTGAAGAACAATAGGCAACATCTCAATTCTATAGTAGAATGCATCTGTTTTCTGTTCCACTTTTATCATAATGGATTTGATTATTTACAAAGGATTATATAATCCCAATCTCATTTTCTATTTTTTTTCCCTTATAGTAAAATCCTTTAACGTTACCTCAACAAATTACCTCAACAAATTACCTCAACAAAAAAGCAGAAAGAAGAAGGGTGAGCTGGCTTTGTTACCAGAAGTTTTATGGAAGAGTCTGATTTCAACAAATCTGTCCTTAGTTTTTTTGGACTGCATGTTCCCTCAGCAGTGCACCAGCAATGACAGACATCTGCATTCCACCTGAAGGAATATGCAGCATTTGAACTATCTTCAAAATATTATCTCTGAAATGCCCAACATCCAAAAGGCAAACTGTTTTCTAGGGTACGTGGTGACATCTCTGGATCTAAAGTAATAGGAAAAAAGAGGCAAAACAGGTACATATTTTCTCATGTCCATTGCTACCTCCATTACTCCATAGGCAGAAATTCTGATTATTCCCTTACTCCGTACAATCTTAGTGACCCACAGAAGCTTCACAGCTTATTAGTAGGTTCAGTGTTGCTCAAGCGACTAAGCTTTCACATATGTCAAATGCTTTGGAAAGACAATTGTGAAGATGTTTTTTTTCTCACTAAGGCAAACCTTGACATAATGTCTCAAGTAAATTGAGGCTGCCACCATCTTTTTACTACTCAGTGTAGGTAGCCATATAATGCAAACCAAGCTTGTCTTTAAACCACTTAGAAGAAAGGCAGCCTGAGGTACCAGGAAACAGAAGGATCCCTTTCAGCTGTAAATATGTTATAAAATTAAAAACAGAGTGTAAGGTCTGATCTGGCTTTACAGCTGTGATTTTAAAAAAAAAGGATCTAGTTTTCATGGCTGTGAAGCACCTTCTTATGCTTTATTTGTGTTGATGCTACTAAAAGCTGATAGCACCCACGTCCTTATTTTCCAATTAGCCTCTCTTTTGACTCTGTCTTATGGGCAGGAGGAAGCGAAGAGGTTATACTAAACTTCTTTAAACTCTCTTGTTATACTAGTGATTGCTGTATCTTGCTTGATGATTCAGTTTTAAATGAAGCTGTCTAGCAAGGACATTAATAGTCCGCAGTCTGGTACAGCAAGCAATCTAATTGAAGCTGAATGAACAAAACAGAAAAAAGGGTCAGAATCACTCTTTTTCCAGTACCTCAATCCTTTCTTGCTGTTTGAGAAATAAAACAATTCCAAGCCACAGACTTCACAATACAAACAATCAAAATCCTTAAAACCAAAGACAATTAATGACAGAAAACTGTCCTCCAGAAGAAGCTTGTCTACATGAATGAATACCAGGCTTCCTTTTTGTAAATATATGGATTATTATGTGAACTCTCACAAAACTGTATAGCTTTCAAGAAATAAATCCATTCTGTGAGATGGTTTTGTACATCTCAGTCAATTAGGGTTTGTCAGTATCAAAAAAAATCAACATAAAAATAAAATTTTGAAGCTGGAGAGATTTCAGAGCGGTGTACTTCAACTTACAACTGCTTCTCTCATACAGCCACACTTGACTGGGATCCACATTCTCTAAAGGAAATTCTGAAAAGAATACCGTAAGTTTAATTGCTTTCCTGTTTTTCCCCCTCATCTCACACACAAAGGAGGAAGGTCAAATAGTACCTTTTAATGAGTGGAGTATCTCTTGATATACATTTATAACTTTCAGGAATTGAAATAACTCTGAGTAAAGGTATAAAGTGTTGCCTGATTGAAAACAGTGATGAAAATCCACTGGTGGGTGGAACTCCACCGGTCAGTTGACCTTTTACTTCAGAAGATCTCTAGATTTGTCTAAGCTTGTCTAGAAGACTTCTGGAAGAACTTCTCATATCTAATGTTTTGACCTCACCTGGCAAAACAGCTCAAAAAGTGAGCATGTGTCACTTCTTCAACTTCTGTACCATTAAAAAAGAACAAAACAAAACAAAAAAAACAAAACAAAACAAAAAAAAACACAAACAAAAAAACCCCTGAAGCTAGTATTCAGTGCTTGCAACTGTGTTATGCTGGGGAATGTCTAAAGATGATACAGAACTACGATTAAAAAAAAAATGCAATTAATGACATGAAGATGCACTAACATTTCAGCTGACATTTTCATACATGATTTATACTTTGCCCACTAGTCAGATGATGGATCAGTCAAACCATCTTAGCCTGAAGCACAGAAAAGTGGAAAAGATGTATGTCCTCTGGCTTAGAGCTTTCCCTGGGGTGACTTTGCAAGTGTTTTCTACACTCTTAACAAAAAGTAAAGAGGGAGGGAAAAAAACTTATATAAGGACAGAATTTTAAAAAATCAGTTGAAAGAGAAACTTTTTATTTTTTGTAATTTTTTTGTAACCTTAGTGAATCATATTTAAAATAAAGGCATTACAACTCAGAATTGAGGCAAACGGCAGTTTTACCTCTAAGTGTGAAAAACAGTTGCTATGATACTATTATTTAAATGCTGTATTTCTGATCTTGTTTGATTATTTTTTCTGGACTGTAAGGTATTGATTTGAAAATAGAAGAAAATCTAGCTTGGCTTTGGTAGGAAAATACAGTGATTGAAGTCTGGCACCAACAAACCTCAGCATGACCTGTTGAAATTACCAAAAAAAGAAAAAGGACTTGGGGGAAAAAAATAATAATGATTTAGAGAGAAAGAAAAGTCACATTAGCACAAAACTTTCTTCTATTCCCCCTGGGAATAAAGTTTTCTAAACCTACATACTGCAAAACAGAAGTCATGCCAAGTAAGGTCATTTACTTAGGTTAGAGGAGACAAATAGTTTCCATCCTAACAAGCACTCACATGTACTCCTGTTTGCTGAATATCAAAGCATCCAGCAGAGAATGTCAGGAAGGGACAAAGCTGATTGTCTCCTATAAAAGTGCCTGTAGTGAAAAGCCGTGCAAATTTCAGCTAAAAACTTCTGGCATGGTAAGGCTTCTAACAACACACATCCAATCCAAAACTCAGACCTATTAAATCAAGAGAGTGGAAAACATTCACATCTATTGTTGGAAGGAATACTGTGAAGAGCTATTCTGCATAACCAATGGCTATCAAAGTCACATGGAGAAGAACTGATTGAACCAGAAACTTTTTCCCATTTAGATCAAAGCTAAAACCAGCAGTATAAAAATAATAAAAAGGCAAAAAAACCCTTAATGCAATGGACAACATACCAACAGAACTGCTAAAAGCATCAAATAAAATCAATCTATGTTTTCCACACAACCTCTAAGAGTCTGGATCCATAAAGCAAAGCATTAATATCATGCAATTTTTGGTGCAAAGATATGTTATGCTCTTTTGCTATAAAAGGCTTCTATGACATCTGCTACAGTAAAGAGAAATGCATAGGGAAGAAATCTGCAGTTCTGTCAAAAACAAGCAGTGAAGTTAGTCTGTGTCTTATGAGCAAACAGGGAAAAGATCTTCATTACCAGATGAGTTCATTTAGATTCATTTTTTATGGGATGTAACTTTAATTAGAAAGAGTTTTCTTTAATTAATTTAAAGATCGACTATATGGGAGCAAGATTGTTTTGGACTTATATCAAATGCAGATTTAGCTGCTTCCTCATATCTTTGGGGATTTTGAAATTTTAAACCAGCCTGAAATTTCCTTAGAAGTCTTTAAGTGTATTTTGGTAACATTATTAATAGAGTGTCTCTAATTACTGGGTGCTTTCAGTGTAATTATGGAAACGTTCCTGGTACACAGTATTAATTTATTCCAGTACTTATAAGTTTGTGCACTGATGTATAACACATTCTAAGGCTATCTACAAATGCAGACAGAAGTGGGCTGAAAACATGTGTGCTTTACAGAGAGAAAGAAAATCTTTGAAGAGGTTTCACTGCATGCCTTCTCCAACTTAAAAAACAATATCCAGTCTATGCAATTACTGTGTTTATTTGTACAATAGCCACCATTAAACCTTCCTAACCTTCCCAGTATCTGCTGTTGGAAGATGTGGCAAATACTCATCTCTGGTTTATGGTAAGTAGAATCTAGCAATAGTACAATACCGTACTAGTTCCTGTAGAGATGCAGGAAATACTTTTTTATCAATTATGAATTTGATATAGGTATAAATAGCTGGGTTTAGGTTAGGGTAGCCTTTCCCTCTAGCTGTTATCTAAAGCTTTATTATTTCTTATTCCCAGAGGCAAAATAACACAGCTGTGACTCTTGCCATGTTTCTCAAAAAGCCACCATCAAACCACCTAAAGAAGTTGGTAATTTACATCCTGACTTTCAGCACTGAAAGAATTATCAAGCTTGTGATTATTTATTCTGTTTTAGGAAGAGAAGATTGACTGGAAATGTACACCAGTCTTAATGAATAACTCAAACAAGACTTCTGTCATAATCATCATGGGAGTTTTCACCCTTTCCATGAACAAAAGGAAAAAAATGGGTTTTTTCATTTCAGATTAGAAAAAAAAATAGAGATGCATAAACACATTTCTGTCAAAGGAAGCCATGCATTAGTCTCTATTATAACCATTGCAAATTGACTCGACACTAATTTCTAGAGAAGATAGAAAAAAGAAAGAAAAAAAAAAAGGCAAAAATTTACTTTGCACTTTTCTGTATTTATATAGATAGATATGTCGCCAATGAAGATTTTAAAATTCATAGTAGGCAACTGGGTACAAAAAAATGATCACTGTAATATCAACCACTCACATAGATTGTGCAGGTCCTAATATTTCAAACCATTTGAGTGATTTTGCATTCATACTTGTTCATATTTGAGCAAACATGCAAGAAAATTACTAAGTCACGTACCAAATGCAAGACAATGACAGAAGAATTTAATGGGGTGTTTTAAGGAAAAACCTGACTTCCCACTAAGTTGTGCAACTAGGTTATTTCTCCCAAGATTATTATTAGATCTAAGCAAATATGACAAAAGAAGTTCAGCAATCAGTTCTCTCCAGCAGTATTTACACAATGTTGTACACAGTGTTTTTAAATGTTTGGCTGAGCAATGTTTATGGAACAATTCAAAGTGACTGCAACATAAGTCATTGTCTATCAAAGAAGATGCATTAATAAAGTATATAGATACTGAATAACAATTTCAAATTAAAATCCATTGATCTGAACTGTGTTCATGGTGACTTAAACTATGCATTTTACTTTACAACCTTAGGCAATCTATTATAGTTACTATGGATTCATCAAAGTACAGGAACATGGTAGCTTTACCTTGCATGCTGTTATGCCTGCTAGAATGAAATCCTGTTGGAATATTAACAAAGGGGTTTTTATATAAAAGCTGCAAGTATTGCATAAGATATAACTAGAGAAATCATACAAAAAGGAATGACTGGGAGCAGAGTCTGATGGACTCTTATTTCACCCTGTATATTGATGTAATTGTTAATTATTCACCTGGCACCTGAGAACTTCTGCCCCATCAGAAAGTTCTAAGAATATTTTGTGCACTTAGTCAATGCAGCTTTCTGATCAGGGGGAGGTAGGGGGGAAAAAATCAGACTGCAGTAACCAATATTCCTTAGGCCAAATCTATACGATGGGGCAGAGCTGCCTCACTGCACAGCACAGCCTTAGTCCCTCTGTGTCCCCTGTCTGTATGAAAGCTCTAGATCACAAAGAGACACAACTGCCATTCTGGAACATGAGCAGGAGGGAGCGGGGAAGTGCCCCAGCCTGTCCCCCGATGGGAATGACCAAAGGGCTGGGCATTGTGCACATCCACTGCAAACACTGGTAGATAAGCACTCTGGAACCAGAGCAGAAGGGCAACACAAGCTGCCATAGTAGCAGCTGAGAATTCTGGAAATCATGATAGTAATAACAACAAATCTTTTTATTAAAACTCCAGAAGAGTAACTGATTTAGTAAAACAAACAAACAAAAAATTCATTATTTTGTCAGCTATGCTTAATAGTTATATTGGTTTGAACTCTAATTTGCAAAGGTCCTTTTTTTTTTTTTTTTTTTTTTGTCCACATGTAGAGGCACAGCAGTACACATTCCCCTCTGGTCAGAAGACAATCTGATATTCTACAGAACCATTTTTAGCCCAATGCTCAAACCAATTGTTAAGATCTATAAAAACAAGAATACCTCCTTATCTTTGGAAGAGTTTAATTAGTAGGAAAAGCTACATTTTAAGAAGATAATATATAATTAATAACTCCAGCAAAGGTGGAAAAAGAAGAAAGAGCCAGTAGTCTTTGTACATCTTTAAAAGCATTTAACACGCTTTTTATCTAAAATTAATGATCAAATTGTGTAGTAACAAGTGGGAGAAAAGCTCAAATGGTATTGCTGACGGTATTTTTGTTCTCTCATTCTCTCAATGAATGATTGTTTCACTGGCTGTCTATGGCTTCTTGCTGTGTCTGAATTATTTTTTTTAATTAAGAGCCACACTGTCATGTCCAAGAAATATGTCTGTCAAGGATTCTTTTCTTGTCATTCATAAGTATGTTGACAAAGAACAAATTATTAATACATAAAAGATTTATAAATTCAAGCTATCTTGTCCAGGGAAAGTATTTAGATGGAAGAAGAATGGAAGATAGATTGTTTTTCCTTTAACGAACTTTCCAAAAGTTCAAAATTTCAGATTTAGAAAAGATTCTGAAGAAGAACAAGATGCTTTTTGGGCTACCAACAAATGACAGAGACACATTCACAGTGAGAACAAAACAAACATTATGTTGACTTCTCAGTCTTACTCCACCACATCCCTTCTATACAACTGTGGGGATACCTCAGGAACAATTCTCTAATTTTTGAAATCATTTGTTAGTGGAATAAGTACGCAAGTAGAGTTTCTTTAGACTGTTTTGAACAAAGACCCTAAAGATGTTTGTTCTCGTATGGGTTGACAGAATATAACCTAGAAAATAGAAATCAAACAGAAAAAATATGGTTAAGTCTGGCATTTGAAATGGCATAATGGTTGGGCAGACTTGAAAAGAGCTAGTCTGTTTATCTCACTTGTCATCCGAGGGTAAGTTATGGCTAGATATAAGATACATATCAGCTCGAAAAGAAGCCAAGTTGTACCTATATTTCTTGCTTACAGCTGAGTGAGGAATTTATGGAATTCCCCAAGCAGCCAACACTTTGGGGGTTTCTCATTATAAGACACCTGTGGACAGTTTTGTGTCAAGTACAGTGAAGATGTCAGCTTAGGAGCAGTATTCAAACTCTCAAAGGCTGTCAACAGATAGTAAGTAGGCGATGACTTTATTCAAAAGACACATTTGTTGGTAAGAGGCAAATGGGACATTCTGATATAAATTTCCAAGTTTTCACTGATAGGATGATTTATTTGTATGTTTGTTTTAAATAGAAGGTTTATTGCCTCAGCCTGTTGACAAGGCAGGACAAGTTATTTTAAAAAACCCAGAGGGAATGTTTAAAAAACATGTAACACAGCCAGTCTGAAATCACACAATTAATTTTCTTCTGTTTTTTTAATGCTTGCAAAGTTGAAAGCAAACATATCAAAACATTGTGATTTGATAAGTTAAAATAAATACTGGATAATTTATTGCCAATTCTGATTAAGTCTGACTATTGCACTTACAGGATGAAGAGTAAAGATTTAAGAGAGGCATAAAAACAGAACTCTCAAATCCATTAAAAAAAAACCAACCCCCAAAAAAACCCAACAAATTAAACAAACAACAAAACTAAAAAAAATCCCAACCATCATCTTCCATTCCACTTGCAAAATTTACTGTTATCCATAATGTGAGCCTTTACAGCTCGTCAGTATACTCTTAGACAGATTTATTTATTGTATGTTTAATATTTTGATATAAATTTAGCAATTTAAGTTTCTCTCCAGTTTTTACAGGCCATGTCATAGGAAATGGACAAGTATGAACACCCTGGCATTCTCTCCAAGCATCTCTCTGCAGCAGTGAGGACAAAATCAGTGCCAAAGACCAGGATGAAATGAAGCAGTTGTTTCTCTATTAAGAATTCATCTCTGCTCCTCTCAGCACAGAAACACCCGCTGCAGTTCCCTGTCATTTAACTAGGAGGAGGTAATGACAATCTGCTTTAGGCATCACAATTTTTCCACACCCTTTACAGACATCTGGGTCACTGGAAACTCAGTGTTCTTGGAGAATTTTCTACTTTAGGAGACAAATAAAGCTACTACTTCAATTCAAGTCCCAAATAACATGAAATCAACATTATACCTCGCAGGTTTTACTGAAATGGTGTTTTCAGATGTGGAAGTTGTTCATATTCTATTTCAGCGATGCTGTGTTAATGGAGGATTTCCTTTACACTCAGTGAACTTAACACATTTTAAGATTTTTTTTTTAAAAAAAAGTTAATTCTCAGATTTTATTACAGAGAGAAGTTTAAAGTAAAATCCACTTTGAAATAATGTATATAATAATTTAATGGCTAAATCCTACTGGTTTAGCCTGAATAATTATTAGTCATTTAGTTTACATACAGTTCTACGAAGGCAATTCGTGATAAGAGAATTAGAGAGAAGCTGGAGGGAGAGTTCATTTTCTTTTTGAAATGTAACTTCTTCTGCATATCTGGTTTTGTTTCTCTGTCTCCACTTTTCTATTTCTTTCATTTTATTTGCACCCTACCTTCCACATTCCTTTTTTCTTTTTTTCCCAGGTTTTGCCCCAGCCCATCCCTCACAGTTATTGTAAAAGTTCAGCTGCAGGGCATTGCTATCCCATTCCTTAGTGCCTGCACTACCAGCAACATGCCCAGAGAGGAAAGAACACAACAAAAAGTAGTTTCTTCAGGCTAAGCCAATCATTGTCAGATACACGTTGGCCTAAAGATCTATCATAATTTATCCACATTTTAATTCTAACCTACTATTAATAAATTATATTCATTTTTAAAGCAAGGTTGTTCTCACGGAAGCATTTCCCAAATCACATGAAACACGGCACTGTGATTCTCAGTCAGTACCACTATCTCTACATACATGAATTGCTGAATAAATCTCTTGGACTTTGGAAAGCTGATTCCTCCCCTCAAGCACAAAGAAAGAAAATACTTTCAATACTGACAAAACAAGACAATGACATAAAAAACCACCAACCACCCTCCAAGGATCTGATCAAGAACAAAGTGAAGTTAAGAGGATTTAAACTATAACGCTTGTGTTCTGAAAGATTAATTTTAAAACCCATTTTTATTAAAAGCCCCAGCATCACTAGTATTACAGAGACATCAGATACAAGTATTTGGTGAGGCAAAGTGGAAATACTGTGATATATCTTTAATTTTTTTTTTAAAAAAAAAAGTTTATTATTTGTATATAAATATATATATACAAATATATCTATGGGGGAAAAGCAGGGAATTAAAGGGGGTAAAGGGAGAGAGAGAGTGTGCACAAGTAAGTAATGGATTGTCCAAAATCAGATTTAGCAAACAACATAATTTCCCTTTTTTCCCCCTTTTTTAGTGTTTTATTTAGCCCTTTATTTTCATTTCATTCATTAGTCTATAGCTTCAGCAACATACCATCACATATAAGACAAGAAGTCTACTACTTTGGCCAGTACTGAATACCACAAGGACATTTAAACTGCCAGTTCCAAAACCACACTAGCTTCATGCGAACCATGATTTACTCTACCTGACATTCTTATGTTGATATACTATTGATGCAATCCATAAATGTAATCCTAAATTTCATTTTTTTCGGTCTGTCTGTTCAGCTCCATTCTTGAACAACTCTGGTGCTCAATTTACTGTATTTATGTAAGATTTGGGTAAGAGGAGTGAGACACTTTCATTTTTCAGGAAATGCTATCAAAGTTTGCTGTGCCATAAATAAAAGATGGAAGATAAGAACATTAACTAGTTGCAAATTCCTTCTCGAGACATCCCTCAAGACAGTTTATTTTACTTTGCCACCAAGTTAAATGAGCTTAAAACCTTAATTTACTAGTTAAAAACACAGATTTATAAAAATAGATTTAGAATTTCAATTCAGTAACAAAATGTATGCAGACTTAAACCTAAAAACATTTAGCTAATCTAGCTAAAAGTCTTCTTTCATCCTCTTGATTTTATTTTCCCAGTTTTTCTTATTTCTAATCTTACTACAGCATCACTATCTACTCAGAAGTCAATATTGATTTGAAGATTTCCTCAAAGACACAACTTCAATTGATTATTTAAAAGAACATTCAGGTATGCAGAAAAAAAGGTGTTATAGAATACAAAAGCACATGAGAAATCCAAATTCCTTATGGTTTCTTCAAACCATTCAGGAAACATGCAAGTCTGATACTTTCTTTAACTTCAGTGAACTCACAGTAACTGGAGTTACAGAAGTGCAGATTTTCATCCCCTTTACTTATTTAGTATTAACAGATTACACTCATTTCTTAAAGCTAAGAAAAATCCTTCACCAAAACTAAAAAATTCTAAAAAACGGAAATAAATTCCTGCTTTTAGTGGGACCTGCACTTTTTTTCCTGCAAGTATGACCTTTGAACTGAAACCTTTAGTAGAAACACATATCCCTGAAATTAAATAAACTTTAGAATATAATTTTATACAGTTTATCTTTCCTATTAGCACCTTACTCATGTAAGGCTATCTGCAAATTCTGGAGTTTTTTCCCATCATATATTTTCCCCCCTTTTGAATGGCAACTGGGCTGAAAGATCATTTCAAGATCTCAATTGGACCTCTTCTCTGAGACACTTAATTTAAAATTACTTTTTTTCACATTAAAATTCACATGATGTGAGTCACAGGAATGTTACAGAATGTTTCTGTGCACACACACACTAAGTATTTATGTGATTAGAATGTTTACTGTTCTCCCTTTGATGGCTTTCAGAGAACTGCGTTCAGCAGGAATCCCGTTGCTAAGGGCATGGTTGTACAAAGACACCTGAACAGTGCTCTAATTGTAAAACAACTTTTAAAATAAATTTAAAACTAGCAAAAATAGTCTCATTGAGAACAGCATGCTACTGTTTATCACATTTTTATTCTCAATCTTACTTAACGTGACCACAAGAATCTGTTCTGTTTCTACACAACTTATCTAAAAAGAGGAGTAAATATCTGGCATTCAATTAAAACTCTGCAATTAGAAGAAAGACAAAACCTACTTCCTGCTTTGCTCAATAGATTTTTACAGTACACATGCTACAAGAATAATGACATTAAATCTTGCTTATATTGCCCAACATTCCTCATTATAAGATGCTTTGTATTAGGTTTTGGTTGGCTGGTTTTTCCCCGCTTAAACCAAAATATTCTATGTCAGTTTTTCACTTTGAGTTTCATGGGAAATTTCTAGTCAAAACAGTTAATCTGTAACAGATTGTGTCTATTTCAAGATTTTCCTGAATTTAAAAAAAAAAAAAACAAGAAGAAACAAACAAATAAAAAAACTGACCCCCCCTCCCAGACTTCCTGCAGGCCTCTTTTTACAACCTGTAGTTTGCTCATGCTTTGACGAGAGACCTGGCTAGTACTGTCTTTACGTCTGTCCTGCCATTTACATCACGTAATAGAAATAATGGAAAACATCCAAAAAATGGACGAGTTTTAAATCTCGTGAAAATGATGGGTTGTCTTCTTTCAGGGGAGTTTTGGCAGACCTTTGCAATTCACAGGGAACTCGGACCACACGTGTAATTTCACTGAAGGTGCAATTTTTGCTGAGCACCACAGAGCGCAGAACTACATGGCAACCTCCCCTGCGCGCTAAGGGCTTCTCCAGGTTGGCGGTGCAGCTCATGGCATAAACTTTCCCACTTGTGTACTCGAGATTGCCCCACTGTTTGCCAGGAGTCATAAATGCAGAAGCCACCTAATGTAAATGCGAAGTGAATGGAAAACCAACTAAGTAGATGGGAACAAGGTCCCTAGGGAGCTGGTAGGATCTCTGAGATGAAAAGAACACTTGGGAAAAAGAAGCTAGGAGATGTAGGCTGAGAGAACGCGTTACTTCTGAACTGCTGTATTTGCCCGTTCTCAGGGATGAGAAAAAGGAAAAGCATATTCTTTTAGAATTGATCTAAACTGGGAATCACAACCCGCTATTGTTGATCATTTGCTCTGTTTAAATGACTGCTGTGGTTTATCTAGTTTCATACTTCTTCATAACTTACATAATGTCAATTTGAAAAAAACTACAACCCACACATAGATGGTATTACGGTTGTTTGCCAAACACATCCTTGGAACTGGGAAGTATAATACTCCACTATCGCGTGTTTTCTCCCCCTCCCTCTCCATGTGAGTACTGTCCCCTTTAGTCATTTATTGCGTAAGGTAGGCCTGGTCTAGGCTGGAAATTCTGGATGATTTTGCCTCTAAGATTTCCTTTTTTTTTTTTTTTTTTTTTTTTAATAGAGTAAGCTGGAAGACATACAGTAAATGATGTAAGGTATTGTGGGGAAGAAAAAACAGTCACATGGCTATAGCACTTGAGAATAGCTCTGCAAAACTGGATTCTGTGATACTTCTGAAAGTAAACATCTTCATAGAAAAAGCTCTGTGGTGTTGTTTTTTTCCCCAGGCTCTTGACTTCATATTTTTGGTTTCTGTGATAACTCAGAGCAGTCCTATAAATACAGAAAATCCAGGTTTTCTGAAATTAGCAAAAGCTTTTGACCTCAATGTCTTTGTTTTTTACTTTATTTACCTGTGAAAGGGAAGCAGTACCCTTCCATCTCACAGGAGCACTATGTAAGTGCATAAATCACATTAATGATTGAAAGACACCTATACCTTGTATTGATGAGAACCATATAACCGACAATGAAGTGATTAACAGGACCTTCCTCAGATCAAAGCTCTAGTGGCATCCAGTGAACCAGTCAGACGAACAACAATTAACAATAAGGATTATAATGAAATATTGAGCTTCTGTTCATTGGGTGAATTGCATTATCTTGGTGTACAAGACAAAGCATGAAGCTGGTGTTAAAAATAGCATATGTATTAGTAATTGCAATCTGTCAGAATCCAGTCACACAAGGAAGCCCAAACAAGGTTGTACTGGCAACATTAATTTTACTATGCAATAACTTTTAAATGCTTGCCTTTGCCACCTTTAATTATATATTACATTTTTTCTCTGGGCATATTTAATCCAAAATTACAATTACCTTCAGTACTCACTCACTGCTTTTTCTGGAATTTAAGCAGTACCCCGTTGTTATTCAACAACTGCGATTTTCTCAGATTTGTTTCATTTGTATTCTCTCTCAGAACAAAATCAGCAGTATACAATTCTAGCTTAATTACCTGAAAGGTGTTTGCACTGCAAATACTTTCCTGTCTCCCCACATTTTTCTTTTGGTGGTACTGGACATGTACACAGAACAGTAGAAACAGCTGATTAACGTGGTGATAGTTTCTAACAAGATACAATCAGGAAAAGACACTGCAATACTGAGATACTGCCTTCCACCCAACAAGCACCTTTCCCTCTGCCCAGAACAGGCAGCAGGAGATAAAGCTGGAAAAATGCGTAGTCCAGTGTATCGCTGATGGAACAAGAGTGTTCAGTGTCTGAACAGTAACGTTCTCGTGAACATGCACGTAACGTTCCCACACAAAAGAACAGCACGTGTTTCTAAATAGGCAAACCAGGTCCCTGATGCATAACACCACTTAAATCCTCACTGTGCTATTGTTGTCCAGAATTTATTTGGGAAACTCAGATCATCTGCCACTTAACACTTCGAAAGTGCAATGTATTTTCCAAAAATATAAAGCAGCAAGGGAAAGAAAATGTACCATTATGTTCCCAGCCCTTTAGCACAAGGGCTACCTCCACCTACTCCAGTGTTCTGAACCATTGGATAGCTTTTGTCAGCAGTGTACAACGATGGCTTCCTACAGATCTGGGTTTCTGTATACCACTCTGTAAAACTGCAGTATACATCAGTCATACTGCCTTTAACCCTCAGCCTGCCCGCTTCCAGTGCCAAGGAAGGGGAGGTTTATAGGAATAACACAGAAGAGACACAAAGCCAGCTGAGCATTTTGGGATTTTGCAGAGCTGGAGTTTCTTAGGGTAGCTTTGTGTGCCTATTTGTTTTCATCAATATTCCAGTTAAAATACTTATTCTTAGATAAAACATAATGTGGATCCACCAAAGAAAATTTTATTTTCTCTGAAAAGCTCAAAGATCTTAATCACAACATTATATAACTTTATGAAAACAAGGGAGTTATCTTTTTTGATTAATGCCTTAAAGTGTGGTTCATTCTTCTTTAGTCCATAATAGGGAAAGTTTCTCATGTAAACCTGTAACTAGCTGAGGAATAAAATCTTTCTCAGTGTTACCACATCTATTCCATGCAATATTCTGAAAATATATTTCCTCTAGCCTGTCCAAATTATAAACTATCCACATTAAGTGAGGTTGTATTTCACAACACCATAAACAGAGGGAGTGGTGGATGGCTTGATTCAGAGGCTTTCAAATAGCTGTAGTTGTGATACACAAGGAGATGGTTAGACACACAGATCATGGGTACCAACAGTATCAAATGTAGTAGGAGGTGTGTGCTAGAGGCAAAACAAGCTGTTAGGTGGGAGGCTTTCACGTTACCATGAGTGTGTCCAAACACAGGGGCAGAGGGGTAGATTGCATGTGATGAAAAAGAAAGTATAGGTAAGGTAGGGCAGCACTGTGGAAACTTGTGGAATGAAAGGGATCTATAAGAGAAACTGGCTTCAAGGCAAACCCAATTAAAGAAAGGCTTCTGACACTTTAAAATTTAAAGTGTGGACCAAGATGGAGGTAGTGATTGTACAAAGACCAGAAGATGCCTGAAAGCGGCCTGCTGCATATACCAGGCTGCTAGAAAATTTTCGTCTAAGAGTTCACTAGGAACTGCTGGTGTAAATTTGGAACAATTCCAGTATAGTAGTAAAGTTGGATTTTGATCTTGCTTAGTCAGTAAGGCAATTTAAATATCCACCAATAAAGCAACAGGAGTATAAATAAAATAGATCATAGAACTAGAAGGAAATTTCACATTAAAGAAAAATCCAAATAGCAACCTTGGGAGGGGTGCTATTTAAGTTACAGGGAACAGATGTATCTATAAAGGGGTTTTGTTTTGTTTTGTTTTTTTAATTATAAAGCATATAATGGCACGTTTCAGAAACTCCAGGAATAATTACTGCCATTTCACATCTTTGATACTTGCTGGGTTTTCAGTAGCTGAAATTTACTCATGTGCGAATTTTGATTCACAGTTATCCTTGTATCAACTCACCAGTTTACTAATCTATTGTTGACCAAGAACCAGATGTTCCAACTTTGTGTTATTCCGGATCCAACCCTCTCTGGTCCACCAAAGAATTAAGTGTTTTATGCTCTGATGTATTTTTTCTTCGTCAAGCAACATTAGGCCGTGGGGTATAGCTATAGCCAAAGAGTATAAGAGTGAGAAAGATCCAAGCTGAGCTGCAAAACTGAGAATTCTCAAGACAGTTGTGTAATCTCACTGAAAAATTTGACACACAAGGATTTCCTTGTATGCTATGACAACCGACAGAGTCAACAGGTATCGGCCACTCCCTCCGGAACAGCAATTATTTACCACAAATAACTCTGGTGTAAAAGTCTCTTCTCACCAGCAATTACACGCCATGCTGAGTCTCCTGGCAGTGGCATGGAGCGAGTCAGACTTCTTATGGTCTTTGAACAGGGGCCAAAATAGATATACGCAGTACTATAGGTCCTAGTTTAATCCATCCATGGATTATCTGTAGACTTTCTATGAAAGGGAGGAGCCAGGGCTTGACAGGAGGTGAGCTCTCACACAGACACAAAATAGACTAAATGTAGAGCTAACGGCAACTGCAATAGTGATTCATAGTCATAGTACGGAAGGAGAAAAGAAGATTAAGAGTTGCACAACAAAATTGATGGATCTTAGATCTATAAAGTGTAGAAATCCATATATAAAATTTGAAGATGGTTTGCTGTCAAATATTTTAAGTAGTGTGTCTTGATGGTGTAAATTAGTTAAGTTAAAATCCGTGTCCTGAAAATGTCAGATTATATACACTATATACTCAGCAAATCTTGTCACTGTCTACTTTTCCTCCATCTGATGCAAAGCCTTAAAAATATGTATATGCTCAAACACACAGACATTCTAAAACCTACACAGAATTTGCTACCAAACAAGGGTCATGGAGCCTGGAAGGAAAACTTTGGCAGGTTTTCTTAATCTGTTTTGATGTTCCCATATCTACTAAATTCATTCACAAAGAAAGGACTAACAGTGTGTCTGAATTAGTCTTACTCTAAACATCTCCCCCAGAAAGAAATGCCTCAGAACTCCTTTTGAAGTAGCAGTTTTAAGACACTTAAACAATCTCTAGTAAATACTATTCTGAAAAAGATACATTAAATATAGTGGGCTGCTTATGAATTATTTTTTTACCTCCCATCTGAGTTGCAACGTAATGATTCTTTTTAACTTCTACTTCCTTGTGAATAGCAGCAAAGGCAAAGAAAGACAAGCAACAAATACTCTGAGCAGGAAAGCTAACAGAACTCGGCCTTCTGCAAGTTTACGTATCACACTTGATTTATTCAGCTCCCCCACGTCTCTACAACCCGTTCCTTCACAATTCCTTCATCTCCAGCTGCCTCATTGTCTCACTTTTCTTTTTCCTAAACTCATCCCGTTCCATGCATACCAACAATTTACTCTTAGCCTGCTGAGTGACATATGCTATGGTTTAGTTTACAGCT
>JAVJGJ010000034.1:17647578-17682146 GCA_035590215.1 Microhierax caerulescens
GGCCGGGCACAGGGGCCGGGCACTGCCCTGGCCCTGCTGGCCACGCTGGTTCAGACACGAGCCAGGGGGCTGTTGGCGTTCCTCAAGCCTACTCCATCTGCATTATTGCTCATTATTATTATTATTATTAATTATATAACTAAGCATGTTATATACTGTCTTTTAACTGACACAGGTCAATGCTTTATTTAGTATTTCTTGGTCATAATCATGTAGTACTTGCCTGATTTGCCAACCCCACATTTAGTAACGTCTAAACTAATACCTATTTTCAAGTCTCCAGGCAGCATTGCAATTACAAAATTAATGCGATTAAATTAAAATTCACTATTATTAAAATAATTATTTCCACAAAACCCTAAAGATCTTGTAATTTATTTTCATGGACTGTGCAGTACATGCTTCGGTTGTACTGGTTCCAAATATATACCTGAACGTGTCATTGAACTCATGCAGCTTCTTTTGAAGTGACAACCATACACCAGGTATAGATTCCATCACTGGGCTGGGACTGGACTAAGTATGTATATATCAGATGAAATGCAGATATATAGCTGTTTTCAACATGGTATCTGCAGAGTTGCAGAAGCAACAAGTTGTTGACACTTGCAGAGTACACCCTGCTATCAAGCTCTGAAGCAGTGAAATAAGAGTGTTCCTGACTTGACAGGAGGAAAAAACTGTCTCGGCATGAGGACAGCCAAGCGTTGGATCAGCTTGCAGCGCAATTCCCTTGCTGGCAGGCCCTTAGGACGTGGCTTGGTAAAGCCCTACACAACCTATTCTGATAACATAGCTGATGCTGCTTGGAGCAGGAGGCAGGTCTCCTTGACTAGAGACCTCCTAAGATTCCTTCCTACCCAAAATACCCTATTATTTTTTGTTAAAAGTGATAAAGATAGGCAACCTGGAAAATGATGCATATATTAAATTCTTGCATTCAGCAAATAAAAGTGATGTGTGAAGATGAAAGGAAAAATGGGAAAACCAGAAGGGTTGAAATATAGACAATTTTTAGGGAGGAAAAACACAAGACTGAAGTATGCAAGAATTATTAGAAAACACAAACTTAAATCTTTCACATCTCTGTATAAAACTCTGTATACATTTTATAAATCTGCCATTTACTAAGTGATAAAACCTGGAGGCAGTCTAAACTAAATTTATTCCTGGTAGGGGATTACTTAAAGAAATGACAGATCTTTTTAAAAACAAAACAAAACAACACAAGTAGATCTACTGTATATGTAGGTTTTGTGCAGAAAAACTGAGGGTTACATTGGTAATAGAGGACTAAGTTGCAAAAATGAACAGGTTCCTTTGTATTATTGGAGGGATATAATGCTAACCATTTTTAATATTGCTCAGCAGCTCTATGAAACAAAGTGGATATAAAATTTATGACAACATGATAGAAATTTCCCTATTGATGGCAACTTGCTTTCCTCTCTTTTGGAGCTGTCACAAGAATGAAATTCAGATGCATCTCAAAAGCCATTTAAGAGAAAATTTTCAAGTCTTTTTGGAAATGTACACTATATTCAAAATACAATGTAATCTATTAGAAATGCATCTCTTATAATAAAAAAAAATAAGGGGAAAACACAAATTGTCACATAAAGAGATGTTTTTATAGTTTTCTGAGCATGTGAGTAGTTTCTACTGCAAATAGTTCCATTACGTCAATACATATGGATTACTAACAAACGAACAATGCTGTGCAAAATTAGATCTCATATAGTTTAAGAACTTCATTTGGATAGCGATATATCAAGTGGGATGAACTAATCTTATTATAAAATAGCTTCCTATTTAATTAGCTGCATTCTGAATGTTTGGCATACCTGTATTTTAGTTAAGATAATACACCTTGTAGAATCAAAGTTACCTTTATTTTAAGTAACACACACAGACTAGAACATTCCTTGCTTAGCTGTAGATCAGAGAGATATTTCGTACACAAGTTCCTGTGAAGTGTGCATGAGGATCAGCACTATTTCTTTCTTCCTTACTAACTTAAAGCAAGAAAATACCCAACATAATTCAGCATGCTGGGCAGGATCAGTCTAAGAGAGAACTCTGGACAAATTAGGCTGTCTACATAGAACTGCCATCCTTAGAGTCCTCCAGGATTATTGTCTAAGACAAGGCTGGTGTCCTGTATCCCTGTGAAATATACTTCTCCTCTACTACTAACACCATTTCTAAAATATTTTCAGTCCAGTTTACACTGTACAAACTCAATGCACAATGTGTGACAATTACACACACACACACACATATATATATATATATAACTTCTAGAAGAACCTTGTTTCTTCTGGGGTATTACAAGACTTGTTCAAACTATTATCCTTTCAAGGATTTCCTTCTGGATATTTTTTCTTTCAATATTAACGTTATTTTTACTAACATAATTATTTGCCATTTTAATAAAAACCTTACAGCTGGTGCTTGAGTAGTTTTGTGTTCCATGTAGAATAACCTGCAATTCTTTAAAAGAATTTTACAGTTTAAGAGAGTCAATGGTTCATAAAATAATGCTTTTAAGACAAATTGGAAACCCACAGAACAAAAATAAAAGCATCCTCGAGTGAAATGAAAAAGCAATAAATTAAGACCTTTTTACAAGTCGTTCTTTTCATATTTTATTTCTAATTCAGTAAATCAGCAGTCCATGGATTTTCACCTGTAAAACAGTGCTGCAGGAAATTGCTCAATATGAATTATAAAGAGAACAGTTTAGTTAATTAAAAGTTTGACTAAGTAACAAGTTAGACAACTAAATCCCAATTTCAAAATAATTTATCCACTCAGCCTGTCTCATGAAAAAATAATGGGAAAAGACTCACATAGACTTTAAATCACTTTTATAGATATGGTTTGGTTGGTTTTAAATGTGTTTTACTAAAACTCATTTGATTTTTTAAACTAAATACTTTATCCAAAGGCTTTTGGGGATTACGTCACCATATTCTGAACTGTTCCGTCTGTTGTCAAAGACAAAATGTGACAAAAGACAGTCTAATGACAAGTCTAATTAATATTGGCATATCCAGAATCTTGAACAGTATAGTTCTCCATTTCTTGAATTATCTATATCACATAAAGTATGAAAAAGTTTTTCTCTGTTACAAAAAATCATTTTTATTAATGCAATGGTTATATAAAACTTACTTATTAGAAGAATGGAGAAGTGTAAACAACTCTTTATATTCAGATTTAAATGTAAGGTACGATTAAAAATAAGTGTTTTATTCCAGCTCTTCCCCTCTGGCAGACATTTTATATTGAATATGGTAAACACTGTATAGATTTTATGCTTAGTGGTTTTATAACATATGGATAGTCAATTTACAGAAGAAAGAAATGGTGGGAAATCAAAACTTTTTGTAATTATAGACAACAACTTAAACTGTCCAATAAGCCAGAAAATGAGTGAACAACTATCAAAGTTCGCCTCAGAACCAAACTGTCTGAGAAACTGTAATGCTGGGTGTCTGATCAGTCAGGGAATCTGCATCTGCTTTATGGCTCCACTGTAAAAAAGACATTCTAAAAGTAGTCTAGAAATGCAGATAATTATTTGCATTTTAGATATTTATCTAAAAATTATTAACCAATCTTGATAAATAGAAAAGTAACTACCTTGGCATTTTTTAAGGAAAGTGAAATATAACTTCTCATTGAAACATCTATAATTAGTATTTTATTTATAAATATATACCCTATAAAGTAGAAAAGTGACTTCCTAAAAAAAAACTTCTCCTCCAAAAAGCTTGTCTCTTATCTACAACAGATGATCAAGACATATTACCTTAACTTACAAATCTTGCCTCATTTATTTTTTAAAGCTATAGCCTGTGTTCTGTTTAGACCTTTTGCATGCTTCAGGAGATACTATCAAATACTCATTGTAGTTCTCTACCCTATCAAATTACTGTTTTAGTTAAAGCAACATTTAACACATTTATTCTAATGATAAACCCTTTTTTCCCCAGACCCTACTTGCTGCTGTCAGCCACAAAACGGGAAGGAGGCTCACTCACAGCTGGAAGCTGTAGGGAAGAGCTTTGGAAGACAGAGGTCTAGCGAAGCTGGCTGCCTGGCAGAGCAGGTGCAAGCCAGGATAACTAGGGTGGCTGAAAACGTGACACAAAACCATTACAATAATGTGATAATGTAAGCATGTCCATATCTAAGGAGTTTGCTATCACACATGTTTAGAACTGTGATGCTACTGTGGAAATAAAAAAGTGCCATCCCTTCTGTAAGTGGACATTTTGTTGCTGTCACAGTCTACATTAGCTTCACTCAATTTTTTTTTTTCTTTTTTTTTAGGACAATTTTTTTTTGCTTGGTAAATTCTGTTAACCCTAGGATTTCCATTTACACCTTGTAAGGAGTCAGTCCCAGTGTGCAGAAACATGACTGCATTCTGCCAGCCCTCCATTAGCCCTCTCCCCTGTAGCTGTCCCAGCCTTAGGCTTGTTAGCTTTTAGCAAGTTTATCACTGGTCTCCCTATCTGTTTGTATCCTAAGTGAGAAAATGTATCTTCCAGTTCATTTATATGCAGTATACAACACTGATTTTTTTTTTAATTTTTTTTTTTTTTTTTCTGTAAAAGGAAACATAATTGGCTTACTTCCCTTGATTTAACTGAAAACTGCAAAACTGTGCTTGGAGCCAGCATTTTCCTTCTGGAAGACATCCGCTGCTTAGAATGAAATGCTGTGCAAGCCTTCTCCAGTTGTTCTTCACACTTCCTGAAAGCTTCACTGTTCTATTTCTCATTCAAAGTATTTCTTAGTTTGTTATTCTTCTGGCAATGTGTGGTATTTCAGTTGGATTGCAGAATTATTCTGAAATAGAAAAGGTCCCAACCAGGAAGGCTCACTATTTCAGAATTACTGTGTAGCGAAATGGGAGCAAAGAGACCAAATATTATTTGAAAATTGTGTTTATATTTGTACCTGCATATCTGTAAAACAGATGTGAAGCCAAGGAAATTGTCATCTATACAGAAATGTTTGAAACAAATTGGTTTTCTAAAACTAGCTTTAAAAGAATTTTCATTATGACCTTACTAAGTATAGAGAATTTCTGAAACATTAATAGGATGGGTACTTGAAATTTTAATTACATTACGAAGACACAAGGCAAAAACAGAAGCCAGAAAAATAGGATAGAAGGATGAAGACGACATAAAATTAAGTCAGAGGAAATAGAAAAACACTATACACAATCTATATAAATATGCAATGTATGTGTTTAATTCCTCCAGTAGGAGAAAGAATTATGGTTTTTTGGTGATATTCAGTGAAATCTAGCATTTTGTTAAGTAAAAAAAAAAAAAAAAAATACGCTTGAACAGTTGAAGAATTCCAAATCTGGGCAACGGTCCCATAAAAGAGAAATTGTCTTGACAGTGTTTCTGTTTAACTCATTTGTAGCAACCTGGGTTCTACCAGTATTCATAAGGGAGTGCTATAAAAATAATTCAATTCCACAGCACAAATTACTCTGCACAACCAGAATTTACAGTAGCACGCATGACCTAGGCAGCTTACGAAACAGAGCCAGCCACAGAGAGGTTTGCATGCACCCAAAGCTGAAATACAAAGAGCAAACAAACATGAAATTTCCATGGAAATTTTAGGGTTTGGTTTCTATTATTTTTTTTCCTTAAAAACATAAAATGAATATAAAGAAAACACTTCAGCATAGGAAATCTTTCAAAGCAGGAAACACTTCTTATTTTGCAGGTCAACCTTAAAATCATTACAAGTCCAACCATACTCAAGCAGAACAGGGAAAACAATCGCAGACCTGCATTAACATCAGACAATACAAGATAGAATAAAAAAAGTCATCATCTCTCTCAAAACAGTAACTCACTCCACACTTTATCATGTCCTCTATGCCAATGACTCATATTCCATCCCTTGGTTGTTTTCTGATTATTTACAAGATTGTTAATCTTACTGTTTGTGAGAAAACAAACACCTACAATAGCTGGGTCTTTGCTTAAAACCCATTTGATTTTCATTGACCTAAGCTTAAGTTCACGAAGGTCTGCAGCGAATCATCAAAACAAGTTTTTTTGTGAGTTCTGGCATAAAATGAAACCAACTCTCTTTGTTTCAGCAATGTCCCAGTGTCATGGTTTAATCCCAGCCAGCAACTAAGTCCCATGCAGCTGCTCACTCACTGCCCCCCTGCCAAGAGGGATGGGGAGGAGATTCAGGAAATAGGTTGAATAAGAACAATTTAATAATTAAAATAAAATATTATAACAACAAATGTAATGAGAAGAGAGAGGGAGAAAGGAATAAAATCCAAAAGGGAAACAAGCGATAACACAGCTGCTCAGCACATGCTGAGGGATGCCCAGCCAGTCCCCCAGCAGCGATCCACCTGCTCCAGCCACCTCCCCCCAGTTTGTACAGGGAGCACGATGTTCTATGGCATGGAGTGTCCCTTTGGCTCGTTGGGGTCAGCCATCCTGGCCATGCTCCCTCCCAGCTCCTTGTGCACCTCCTCACTGGCAGAGCACTGGGAACTGGGAAGTCCTTGACTTAAGAGTAAACACTACTTAGCAACAACTGAAGACATCAGTGTGTTATCAACATTGTTCTCATACTAAATTCAAAACACAGTATTTTACTGGCTACTGATAAGAAAATTAACTCTATCCCAGCCAAAACCAACTGGAAGACCAAAATATAAGAATTTGTGTACAATTTAATTACACAAGAACATATATACCAGCCGTACCTAACCACTTAATCTTTATTTTTAACAGAGGAAAAGCAACGGCATAAAAGCTGAATTTCTGCCACAGCTTTGTCTTTTAAAACATTCTGAAACTAGAGGAGAACACAGTAGAAAGTCCCTGTCATCTCTCAGTGCCTGTAGATTACCACTGAGAAGAACAGCATTCTATAAATCAGTTTTTCACTGTTACCAACAGAACCCAAACATGCTGATGAAAATACATGATTATGAACAAGGTATAGTCTTCTTTAGCAAACTAGGCTCCAAACGTAAAAGTTGAAAAATAGTCAGAAATAACTGAATACCCAAATGTACTACTAAAGTGATGCAATTAAGTAATCTTGCTTGCACAAAGTTACTTATTTAAATGTATTCATATAAAATACTTAACCAAGAAGTTACCAACAGGATTAAAAGAATTACACTTAGCCTACAGCAACGACATGCTAGCATTTCCAGTATCTAAAGGCTAATAATTCACATTAAGGTTAAAAACAAGCATAGTGGACATAGCAAGCAAGGAGCAACATGGATGTCCCTAAAAAGGAAGCATCTATTAACGATATTAGGAGAACTTCCTCATGTGAAGAAAATCGGTCAAAGAGCATAATTCATATGAGAGGGTAAAAGCATTATCAGGAAGTGTCTCCTAAGCAGTAATTAAATACACGAAGGGATAATGCAAAGCCTTCTGGCAGGTGCCAAATGGCGCTGATGAGGAAGGTGGCACAGAATGGAATATTTTAACTAGGCATCTTGAGCTTAATTAAGACTTACATCTTTAAAAGGATGATTTTATCAATGAAGCCTTTTTCCCCATGGCACATTAGTGCCCCCTCTGTGACACACTACTGGCTAATCTCGGCATCTAAAGAAACACAGCAAGTCATTGGGAACTCAACAGAAAGGTTGGCAAGAGCTGGCAAGCCCTCCTAAAAGGTAAGTAATGTTCAGCCTGGTTTTTGCCTCAGTGCCTGGAGGATTAAAGGCGTGAATTTACAGCTCCTTTTGTGCAGTCTGGAGAGAGACTTCATATTCATGCTGACTAAAATGTCATGGTTGTTATGCTCCTGAATAACACAGCTTTTTGGTGTAATGGTTTGCTTACTTATCAGTTTTGAATAGATGAGAAAAAATTTAGTATAGGTATTTCTTGTGTCAAGAGAAAAAAAAAAAAAAAAATCAATATCCTTTCGCTAAGGCCCCAAATAATTTCTCTTCAGACAAATCTTGCTTGCAATTGTCTGTACCTGGCCTTACAGATATACCCTGTATTACCCAGAAATTCCCTTCTAAGCTTTTCAATATATTGTTCAAGAGCACTGTCACTGCTTACTCTGCAAGTGACATCCTTCCCTTTCAAGTCACCATTAGGCTATTAGGAATGGGTATGTAGAGCACATACCGGGCTATTAGACAGAACATGTTTCAAATAAAAACATGGATAGCTTCTCATCAATATCCCAACATTCACCTCATTTTTTTTAGCTGATACACTATTGAACAAGAACATGCTGCAATTTCAGCTCTATAGAGTAGACTATGTCCTCTGGAGGCATAAATGAGTGTGCTGTCACTGAACGTTGGTTTACATCATCTGGAATATCCTTCAGTGACAATTCCTTCACATTAATATGAAAACAGTTTCTATGGGCTACCCATGCAGGGAAGTAA
Organism: Microhierax caerulescens; assembly: GCA_035590215.1. Classification (NCBI taxonomy): domain Eukaryota; kingdom Metazoa; phylum Chordata; class Aves; order Falconiformes; family Falconidae; genus Microhierax; species Microhierax caerulescens. The sequence continues at coordinate 17,656,031 of JAVJGJ010000034.1, forward strand.
ATATATAAAAGCAAACTTTTTTTTTCCATAAATTTACTAAATATCAGCTTTGGCTTAGGAAGTGCCTTAATTACTGCATGTCAGGGGACTGTTTACAGATTTAATGTTTACACATTTAATGTGTTACCAAATGCAAGAATGTGATTTATAGATAACAGGTAATGAAGGAATCTGAAGCCCTGTGAGCAAGATCTTACTGTAAAAGGTCGATCAATAAATTTGTACACGTGTAACTGAAGCTTAAAACTGTTTCTGTTCATTTGGCTACAGTGTCTTAGAACTACAAGTATACTGAAAACCTGGCAAAATCAGAGCTCTCACTGAAGTCTATAAGTTTTGCTGAGGCTTAGAAACAAAGGGTCAGCTTCCCTCTCCTCCAAACATTTTCACAAAATATACAAAACACAATTCCACTAGAATATTCCCTATAAATACTTTCATTTTCATACATGCCAATAAATGTTTCTGATCTAAATATATTATGATGCCAGCGTCTGAGGTTTGCACTCTACTTTTCAACTAGCATATAAGTTTGCAGTTTTCTCAAATCAGTTTACAACCACAGCTTATGAAAAAGTTAACCTTTTGAAGTTATTTCCATTACAAATTAAAGTACACTACGTTCGGTCACTTTTCCACTGCCTGTCACATACTTTGTATATAGTAACAGGAAGATTCGCAATGTACTTTTCCACTTTTTTTATTGGCATATACAGAACCCAACCCACTTTCTCAAAGCTTGCCCACGTAGAAGTCACAGAATAAAAGATGAAAATGTGGATTCTTCCTTATTGTTTTTCTTAAAAAAGAAGTTGCAAAATAAAATAATAGATGTTATATATCTCACTGTTGAGAAGTTCTCTACTTCATTAAACTATGTAACTGCTATTTGGCACAGTTCTTCATCACCTATTTCACCTCTACCACCCTAGGGCATGATGAACACACAATGCTTTTTTTAAACAAAGCAGACAAATCCCAATTTAAACATAGATATAAATAATTAAGTAGCACTTGTATAGCCTATCATTATCTGATAGTGGTTTCAAATGATATAAATCACTTATTTTGACAGTATTTTTTTCCCTGCCAATTCTGTTTCCCCTGCCTATGTTCAAGTAATCTCAACAATACTGTATTCAACTAGCTTAAAAATTCCATATTTCAGCTCTTGCAATAGGTGATGCTAATTATGAAAAGGACAGCTTTGACATCTGCATTTAACACATCTCTATGCATAAAACTTAATTATCCTATATGGGGATTCTTGGCATTTATTAATAAAAGCAATACAATTTATATACATCATTCTGGACATGTTTCAGTCTAGCTTTAATAAAAAATTACCTATTTCAAGCTTGTAAATTCTGCTTTATCTCCCGTCACCCAGAAGAATTGAGAGAGTAGGAAGAAATGGAGTAGGAAGCTCATAAGAACAAATTGGATTTCTAATTTAAAACTAGAATCAAAACCATTATTCAGTGCTGTATTATTTTATTCTTTTGGAGAAGGGCAAAACCTTTCAGCTTTTAGGTTATATATAGTTTTCTACTTCCCCTCCCTACTGACAAATAGATTAGTTGAGGCAATTTCTCTCCATTAAAGGTTTTGCACTTGACACTGTAATGTAGCCACTGTCCAAATTACCCTTTAGGGGAGCACTTTTTAATTCAAGGTAACAGAAGGATTTGCATTTGTCACTTCAGTTGAACATTGCTCTTCCTCCCTTATGATGTCCCACCTAACACTAACCGATCCCAGCTCAGTCAAGGAAACAAAACATTACAGAATTTTTCTGTTAGGGAACTAAGCTACAAATTTGTGCAAAATTTTTACAAGAGCTTTGTAGGTAGAAAAAACCATAAGAACTTTGTTTTGAGGTCTGATTAAGGAGGCATCAAATTATATCAGCTATCATGACAGACTAGGGGGCATAAAATGGGTACAGAGCACGAACGAGACATGCACCAAAGTCTAAACCAGCACTATGATAAAGTTTGGAGTTGTTTTTCTTAAGAACTGCCCAACTGCAGATTGGCACCTGTAAAAGCCAGACTCATCATATATTATATAATACACAATGAGCTTGAAAAGAATACTCTTAGAATGATGTTTAAAAAAAAAGTATTTAAAATAAAAACATTAAAGACAGAATTAATGTCCTTAATATTGAGAAAGATCCTAAAAATATTCATCACGTAAGTATTAACACCAGAACTGATATTCTCCCTCATGGCATATTGGATGACCTAACTGTGCCAACCCCAGGCAACTGACCCAGTTGTTTGCCTCTAAAAAAAGATTCTTATTAAGACTTGACTACGAAAGCATGACAGCCTCTAAAGACTAGCTGCCAAAACCTTATTTCTTTGATTTCTTTTTTTCCCCCCCCTCTCAATTCTGACTCAGAATAATCATTTCCTTTCTGTTTGCTATCAGCCACAGAAAGCCAAATTTTAGCTAGTCGCAGCTGGGAACAAACAGTGCATCGAGTATGCTGAAAAATGTTGTGGTTTTTCTTTAAGATACAGTTTAAGGTGTTTTTTCAAAACCAAACAAAAATACATTATACTCTCACTAAAACTATATGCCATAAAGTAGAAACAGAATAATGATTATATTGGTAATGAATTCCATTATTTGTGGTTAGATACATGGAAATCAGCATTTTCATACAGAAATCTCGTGTTAATAAGGGCTTCAAAAAGGAATATCATTCTAGGCCAATGAAATTCATATGATTGCACAGTAAATATACATATAGAAAATTGTATCTGCTATATGATAGCTAGTTTAGCAATCAGGCTGCTAATCTAGAATTTGGGATACTTTGCATACTCCACAGATTCCCTTTCCCTGCTAAGCAACTAACAGGCTCAGATCCTGAACGTATATGGATAACTGATTCTCAGCTATTTCAATAGAAATTTGGCATTAATGATCTAGATCTTCATCGTTTATGACTCTCATTCTCTGTGAAGTAGGGATATCTTTTTCTTGCTTCCTACGTATGATATGATTATACATAATTATATGTATGAATTAATGCACTTATGACTATAAATAACCCATCCTTGGAAACAGAGGTCATAGAAGCACTCAGGATCAGCAGTTTCTCACCTCAGACCACAGTACAGCTATTCAAATATAATTTCTTGATTGCAATTCAGAAGACGTACCTCATCCCAAAGAAACTGACTAAATGTTTTCCAGTTTCTCCATAAAATGAGCTATCCAAAGATGAGATGAGAGATCCTCTCTGGTTTCTATCAAAAGGCAGGCCAAGTCGAGAAAATGAATAATGCTTTTGTGTAGCAATCTGTAATACTAATGACAAATACACATTGTCCACAAAGCTGCTTCCTATTTCCATCTTTGCCAGAAGAATCTTATTCCCCTTGACATAAAGCTATATATTCAATAACAATGTCAAGGTTGAATTCTACCTGTGCATTAAAATAATTTTTTGATTTTTCTTTTTTATTAAATCACTTTTTTTTTTAATTAAACTCACCACATAGTGCAATAAGCAGGATTATGCCTTTTGTCTCTCATACAAAATTGATTACAGTGTTGATTTGTAAGAAATAATAAAGGAAACTAGTTTTTTTACACTCTAAAATTACTAGTGCAGGAGTGCAGTTATATGAAGTATCACACATATCCCACACTGCACTGTTGTTTACCAGTGCTATTGTAAGACTAGAAAGAACAGGTATAAAAGGAACTGCAGAACTCAGAAAAAAGTAAATTTATTGCTGCAATTTCATCTATATGCCAGAAAGAAAACACAATGTTTAAAACCCTTGAAGCTTTTCTGGTATGTACAAGGAACTGGGACATGAACAAGAAAATATCTTAGGTAAGTTTCATACTCAATTATTGCAGTTCCCTTTTGTCATTTAATTTAAAGGTCAGGTGTAAGATATAAAATGTATACCGGCTTACTCCTTTCCTAACCTTCTTAGTTATTTCATAACTATATCAATAGTTGGGAAAATACATTACAGGAAACAAAAAATAAAATACTGATATCACATTTTTTAGCAAAATTAATGTTTCTTTTATAAAATGTCAGAAAACAAAATTAAGTTCTGCTATCACTGCTGAAAGAGTAACACTTTTCCCTAAAGCACAGCAATAAGCATCTACAGTGAGAATTTAACTACTAATTTGTTAAAAAATAAGAAACTAACAGGAGTAAGAGTAAACAATTTCCTAAGTATCAATTAACTTCAAAATTTTAAAAAACGTTATTATGTGAGGAAAGAGTAGGTTTGTGAGGAATGTTCTGGAACAAACGCATTGTTGAATCTCTTCCCAAAATCATGTAAATTAAACTTGTTCTAGAAGTAAAATAACAAAAATCTCAGCTGAAAAATTGGTCAGCATCAGAAATAACTAAGAAACTTAGGTGATTTTCAGCTGATTTGTGGCATTGTAGTTGACTTCAGTCAATGAAAGTTTAAATGTTTAACGCCAACAGCAGAAGCAGCCTTTTTTTCTTCATAATATCTATGTAAAGTGAAAGCTACAGGTGCCTTGGTCTACTGAAATAAGACTTTCATACTCAAGAACGGCAAGACAGGAGAGTTCCAGTAAGCTGTTAGTGGTTACATCTTTCAAATAAAGGCACCTCGAGCAGGAAATAATTCATTGTCCTTTACACACAAATAGTGGCATCTATAACCCCTGAAAATGGTCCAGTCAGAGGTCAGCTAGGTACTCAGTGTTAAGAGACACCAACGTCCTTATGGGATAACTCGGATCTTTTGGTATGGAACATTAATTCAGCCTTGGTCCTGGATCTCTTTCAGCTTAATTTATTCCATTGTGAAAATAAAAATTTTATATCAATAGCAATAAGCCACAAGTCTTGTTAATGATGACAGCCAAAAACACATCAAGCCATAAATACTTAAAGCAGAAAAACATTTTAGGAACAATAAAGAAAACAAAAAAGCCCAGAAGCCTAGGTTTTTCCCAGAATTGACTGGGAATCTCAAGGCAATAGTACAATGCACGTGATGGCTGATATTACTGCTTTTGAGCTGATAGTTCTGAGATAGCATTTATTTTTTTTACAACACATTGCAGTAGGTGTTTTCCCCCTATTTATCTCATTAACTTTTCAAGGTCATCTTTGATTTTTATGCAGGTAGAACGAAGTCCTTGTGTGGAGTTCAGGTAGAGCTGACAAAGTGGTGTCAATGAAAAAAATGGTGGCGTTTAAAGGTACTCTCCACTATAAAACAGAATGCATGGAGTATTGCACAAGATATTAAAGAGCTGTTTTCAGCAGGCTGTCTTACTGACTGCAGCCATTACTTGCAGATTTCATAGACTGTATTTGCAGCCCACAAATCTGACCGCACAATGCAAAAGTTGAAAATTTGTGCTACCTTATTTTAAGCAAATGCAATAAAATGAAATATCACTGTTAACCACTAACAGATAACTCTATGAATCAGTTACAAAATAAACACTCCCAAAGAAATTTAATTTATAAAGATTTCTGGCAAACAAATAAGATCATTTCCAAGTGGTAAACTTCATTATTGTTATATCCTTTTGTTAATTGCTTTTGTTTTGTCTTAAGTTGTTTTGATTTTTCAGTTTCAATTAGTATCCTCAGCAAGGTGTGAACTCAGACAGCCTTATTATTCTGTTTCTCTGCTCAAGCAAGAACATGTCTACATTTTTATTTTGAGAATGCTGCTCAGATAAATTACTGGATTATTTAACTGAAAGGTTGCTGGCAAAAGCAATAGTCTTTCCCCCAAGCAGAAATTATACACATTGACACTATGAAGTGGTGTAAGTCCATTGAAATTGAATGAGTTAGATCTATTTATACCAACTGAGAATCTGTATTCCTGTAAAGCAAAGCAAAATTTTCCCTCTGGGCTTTATTTTTATTGATAACTTGAAGTTATATGTAAAATCTATAATGTAAAAGAAACGTTCCCTAAGACTTTTTCCTTGAAAAGACCTCTGTGTTGCAAATAGTAGTTCCTTCTGCTCAGACTTTTCTGCTTATGCACATTCAGGTTAAAGCCAACAAACCACACTTAGCACGATCAATCTCAAAAAATAAATTTAGCATATCTGTGCATTAATGGAATGGATCAATAGAAGAAGCATATTACAAATCCAAGAAGAAAATAGAAATAAAGCTTAAATACCATTAAAATCCATAACATATTTCATTTACAAACCACTTAGCAGAAACAGTGGATGTTATAACCTACGTGCGAAATTCTATACAGGAGGTTTTACAACACTGTGTACACAACTCTAGGAAAGTAAAGAAAGAAAATAATGAATTAAATTTAAGCTTCAACTAGAATTTAAGCAGGCTTCATAATAATTTCCTAAATTGTTATCCAGCACAGGCAGTAGTATCTCTCTTTTTAATAAAAGAAATCAAGCATTTTTAACGTGGTCTGAAAACACCAGCTAAAGAAGGTGTCACCTTCAACATCATTTTTAATCTCAATTTGAAAGCAGACTATGGCAAAAGAACCCCACTTCTAAACCACTAACACCTATTTGCCTTTTGTCCAAATATAGATGCAGCTGGGTTTTTCCTGAAGCGAGAGCTGAAAGGGCTGCAGCACCCAGAGGTACAGCCAATGGCCAACGCACAGAAGTAGATCATAAGCACAGTGAAATCCTTTTCCAATAGATATTCTCCATAAGACCCCTTAGAAGTCAAGTCATCAGTGTGTCTTGTGGCATAGAGATACACATGCAGGAGCCAGCCTTTGTTTTTAAAGTCTGTATTTGTTAGCTAGGCATGCAAAATATTTCAGGTGTTAAGAAAGAGAGTAGAAATGCCAATAAATATTAAGGTTTGTAGCCATTCTTTAGGTTTTTAGCTATGAAATTCATTGTCACTGCTTAATTGAAGAAGTTCTACCGCTCCCTATTTGTAAGCAAGTTAAGTGAATTTGAAGATGCAGAAAGTTTAGTAACAACCACTGAGTTTTGCTCCTTAAAAACACGGTATTTGAAAGAGCAAATTTTCAACCTTTATATACAACAAACAGTCTTTAGTGGTAACGAGTAATTCAGACTTTGATCAAAAAAATCAAAACCCTGTGCTGACAAGAACAATTTTTAGATGTAATAGTTATGATGGGAGACCACAGCTCATGGTTTTAAGGGGAGTTAAACCACAATCTAACACAAGCCCTGCAGCAAACCAGCAGCAATGGTGTTCTACTAGCTTTGCAGTTCTACAATAGATCCATTCAGCCCCCAAACTCCTTCAACCTTACTTTATAAATACAGTGAAAGTACAGTACACTGTATTTTAATGATCTCTATCAAAAAAACGTTTTTTTGATACACTGATTTGTATGCTAATGCCTACTGTCAGGAGGTGTTGATCTCAGATATTAAGTAGTGACTTTTGAAAGGCATTCAACAGTAACACCTCAAATAAGTAAACAATCTGTTCTTTCATATCCAGACATTTTGTCATTTAAACGAGAAAGATGCTTTCACCAAAATAATCTGCAATTCATATACAGAACCCACAAGAACAAACGTGTACTGAAAGGAGATTTTGCTGAGGCAAGAGCGAATGACTTCCTCCAGCCCAACTGCACTTCTTCATTTATCTAGAAACCTTTGGCCTAGAAGTTGTGAAGAAGATGGAACAATTTTGCTTCCGATAACATCCTTCCTGTGACCTATGTCATCTACGAAGTAATTACAGTGGCCTTGACAAATATGAGTTACACAGTGTTGCCATGCCAACATATGTCCTTCTCTTTTCAAATATTCTACTGATACCAGAGACATTGAGCTTGGAATATACTTCCCACCAGTCAAACTACTGTCAAGTTTCTTTTGACCTCAAAATTATGTTAACTGCTATGGATTTTACTTCATATGATCAAGTAGAAGTATTAATAATAAATGTATTTCCACTTCTCGTACAATTTTTTTTCTGAGGCAGAATAGCATGAAGTAGAAAATTATGTGATCAACATTGCTGATATTCAGCAATAAAACAACCATTCATGTTTACTGATACTCCAATGGGAAAAAAGGTCATTCATTTTTCTGGTCAAAACATATCAATGCTAAATAACTGGTATACCGGGAGTTTGTATTCAGTTGATCTTTATCCAGCTGAAAAATAACCAGAAAATGAAAAACACATGAGAAGCTTTACATTTCTGGATTAAATCTCATCAGTTTAGCCTTGTAGCCCAGTGTATAAGGTATTGCCATTGCTTATGACATGCCACTAGCTCTATATTAAACTAAAAACTCGGGCATTGGGACTTGCCTGGGACTGGTTTAATGCTTACTGTTACATGTATATATATTTCTGAAAGAGTATATAATAATAACGAACAGTTACTCTGTACAGACTAAACAATCTATGACCTTAAAACAATATGCCACAAACAGAACAGGCATGGGATGAGAGCAGTAGCCTTGAAAGTGCAATTGCAGAATGCTTCCAGAGATTTCAGGGCTGTAAGCAGCTCAATTGACTCAATGGTCAGTTAATGATCACCAAAAAATGCAACTGGACAAAACCAGTTTTGGCAATGTGAAAGAGGAAACAAGCTAGTGTCCAATACGTGTAATACAAATCATAGGTAGTAAGTTTGGATGGGACACAGAATTCCATACCAATGCAGAAATAAAGAGATAAAGAGCATATTAATAAATATATTCAAATGACCCCATGCAGAACCTACAATAACAAGAAAGAAAGCATGAACATCACAGTTCTCCCAGCAAAGGTCACAGGATGCTAATGATTTTCTGCACCCTGTGCTCACTCCATAAGTGAAGCCATTGACCCTATTAGGACCTAGAGGTAAAGTGGTAAGTACTGGATTGTTTGTGTGTATAATTTTAACTGTATATAATTTGAACAGTAACATAACTTGACTAATGGTGTTTTGAGAGTGTTAAGACTTCAATTAGGCTAATAACACAATTTTGGCTTTTCACATAAATTGTGCTTCTTTTTTCCCACTACAAGATTCTGCATATGAAATTGATGGAGAATTCACGCAACATATTCCATAACTTGGATGCAACAACCAGGTAACACCAGCGAAGGCTATTGATTATATTAAAAAAATCTCTTGGGTAGGCAGAAACTTCAAACACCTTTCATACAGTATGTAGTATAATGCAGGCCTAGTCCTCATTTCTAGTCCTTTCCTGTTTGGTTTTTTGTGGTTGTTTTCTTGGTTGTGGGTTTTTTTTTGTTGGGGTTTTTTTTGTTGTTTTTTTTTAATAAATTATTAACACCATAGAATTAATTACTGCAGAATTACAGTAGAATAACCTGCACTAGCTGTTGTTTTGGAAAAACATTACTTCCTGCAGCTGCATTAGCAATAGTGCTCTAACCAGCATTACCAGTAATAGGATACAGAAGAAATTTGAAAAGGGTGTTTCTACAGACTAAAACCAGATAATTCTGGATTAGTTATTCACCTATACACGTAAATAAGTCAATCTGATTTTGAGGCAGGCTTTAACAGAAATTAGATTAACCTAATAAGAAAGTAATTCATTTATTCACAAGAAGACACAATTATCATACAATCAGCATTCGAGAATCCAAATAAGTCAGCATCTTTATATTTATATTTAAACAAAGAAATTCACCTGCCAATGACAGAAGATTCAAATACAATTAATTTATTATAGAACAAAAGATAACACTTTGACAATTTGAAAACCACTTACAAGGAAAACAACAGAACTGATAATGACTCTAATGCATGCTTTGATTGCTTTAGAGGGAAATTGCATTATATAAGCCAAACAAAACTAAGTGGCAGGCTGTTCTACACACTGTGGACCCACGGGAAGCCTGCTTACATAAAAAATCCTGTCCCATGATAAGATTATTTGATCTTAATACAGTAAATTCCAAATAAAGCTTTGCTGCATTGCAACACAGCAGTACAGGAGCTTGAGCTCTGTCGGTTCACAGCAACCCTCTCCCATGCAGATTCTCTGGTGCTAAACAAACCTGGCTGATAGTGCAAACTTTCTGTAACCTACATGATTAATAGGATCTCTCGTCCCTACGTAACTGCCAATTTTCACTAAACCTGTAAGAATCTAACATACTTGAGAATGTGATACTCATCCATGGACTAAAATGTGAGGGGTGGTTGCAGAAACACACACATGTACAAATAAAATGATCAAAGTTAATTTCTTTAGAATAAGAAAGCTAAAATATACAGTTACAGCTTTTGGCTGCTTTAGTTATATTTGGTAAAAGAGGTTATGAGTGAAAAAATACTTGGTAAAATTTTCATTCGTTTCAGAGAGAAACAACTGGAGAAAGCCTACAGAGACCGTAGTGAAATCTCTCCAAATAAGAACAAACAAATGAGCTAGAATAAAACCAAGGCAATCTGCAAACAGAACTCAGCATTATGTTCAGGAAAGAAACCTGTTTGTCTCCTAAAGAACTGACAGTAGCTGAGTTTCCCAATATGGAGCTGGAGGAGCTGGATCACACGCATCTTATAACTTGTGGGGAAAAAAAAAAAAATTAAATCATGATTTTCATAATTGTAAATATTCATATTAATCACATTTCCTAGCCGTTGGAAAATGTAAGGGTGTAATTAGTCGAAACTGAGTCAATTTACATGTGACCAGCTGGGTACAGCCCATCACAGCAATTTATGTGGGCCATCACCCTTTTTCCTTGCCAGTCCTTCAGACAAGGCCATGAATGCGCTGCCACCTGAGTGGGGAGCACCCAGATTGTTTGCATTTAGCACTGTTTTATCAGACGAGGGACAAACCATTCCCCCTGCACCGCCCACAAGGCTTCAGGTGACCCCACAATAGGTAATGCCTTGCTGTGACCAGAAGCTTTGAACTAGTATTATGGGTAGCATTTTGTGTTCAAAACCGACAACTTATGTACACAAGAAACTCTACTGTTTTTAATTGCTTTTCAAGAAAGTACAAATCCACCTCTCCCCTTCAGCACTGACGCAGTTTCATTGGTGTTTTATACTGGAATAACTGTAGGATGTATTTACATAAACATCTACAACAATGCAACTAACAATGACAAAGAAGCACTGAGAAGCACACCGCCTTTGTTATCATTCTGTATTAATATTACAAAAAAAAATATTTGAAAGGGAAGGAATTGGGAAGAGGGAATGTGAAGATTTAATACAACAGTTTCATCATGAAATAAAATGGCATATACACTGATACAGTAATCCTGAAACCAGTCCAAAGAAGTAATCACAGCTGAATCTCCAATGGTCTGTTTTAAAGCGGTAATAATATTCTCTGGGAATGAATACGCTAGACAAATATTTCCAGAGTGAATGTCAGACCATTTAAGCATATATTCTCACCAGTAAGCTTGGGTTTGCTAATGTAGAAAACATTCAAATATATTGCCATATATTATAGCTGGTATGACTGCAGTGAGACGTATATATTTCTAGGTATCTCCCAGTATTATTTGATTTCAATAAAAGGCTACATCTAGACATATTCCATAAAACTGGAGCTCTCAGAGGAATAGACACATTAAACTAAGAAGGTTCAGTTTAAGACAAAGATATTTTACATATTTTCTTAAAAGCCCTGGAAGGGTTTGAAAAGCTTAGCTCATGCCTGATATATTTTCATGATGAGTTTGATTCAAAGTGTTCATATTTCCATAATGTAAAACACTAGCTAATTTCACTTAAAGAGCCTATTATAAATTCTGCTTTGCCAGATAATACCAAAGTAGTGGTCTACAGGTTAAAATCCTTCACAACTACATCATATGACTGGGGTAAGTAAAAGCAAAGGTGAGTTTCATGGTTCAATAATAAATTGAATGGCATTTCTGAGGCAAACAAAAAATAATTTAACAAAAGATGAAAAATTATGAATACAGTTTCTAAACAAAACAAAAGACTGCTTTTTGCAGAGATAACAAAAAAGTCAATAAAAGCCAGAAACATTAAACAAAGCAGTTACTTCAGCATCACCGTGCACTGTCCTGAGAGGTACCTGTCAGCTGAAACCAGTCACTGCCTTAGGAAATACATCTGAATGTTGACTGCAGCCAACAGTCAAGAGAGGCATTTTTGCACATTTTTTTTTTTTACTCGGTGGTTGGTATGTTTTATGTTTAATACATAAATAACCAAGAGATTCTTATGATTGCCATTGCATATTTCATGACAGTTCTGAAAATGTTTGAATTTAGATTAATACCATTAAAATAAACTGAATACATTTATAAATCTGGAAACTCTACAAATACAATTTCACATAAACAAATTTTTCAGGGCACTTGGATTCTTCCCTTACATCTTCTTCAAAAATACTCTAACTGGACTATTAGTTCCTTTCCTCTGTGAAACTTAGAAGCTTCTTCAATTTCCACACTACTGTTGGAGTTACCAAAGATCTCATCTTGGGTACATGAGTGCTAAAGCTTTCCACTCTATATTAAAGCTTGAAGTTCATACAGGAAACTAATTGGTAGAAAATATTCATTAAAACCCAAGAAGATAAGTACATTAAAAAAAAAAAAACAATGCACAATTGCTTACAAAGGTAGTTTCCTTCTTCATTCTTTTCCATCTCTAAATTCCTACAGTTTATTTTTTTTTTTGTTGTGCAACCTGGTTTGAGACCTATTCAATCCAATGCACGATACAGGGAAGTATGAGTGAGGATTTAAGATTTTTAAAGGAATCTGTGTACGTTTAGTATGCGGAATGAATACATTATTGTGTAGAGTATGCCAGTTCCCTCATCTACCATCATCACCTGATCAAGCTGAAGTGCTCTTGCCCTCACAAAAGCAACCCACAACATTGCACAGGGTGCTGATAGGTAGTGGCTATTCCTTTGTAAGGTAACACAATTGATCTTTGAGACAGTTCTGGAGCCTGAGGTCAGCTGCATTGCACTTTCTGTTTTTTTCTGGCTTTGTTTTTTCCTAATGCTGAAATTTAATAGTGAACATGTGCTCTGAGCATAGAAATTTCAGAAGAATCTGCAAGACAGAAACGTGCATAGATTTCTCTGATATATTTCCTAAACGCATACTAGATTTCAGTGCATACTGTAATTTACAAAGGAATTATGGAATAAGAAGTTGGCATTATTGATTTCTATCTGCCATTTCAAACAATAATTAGACTTCAACATTAAGCAACTGAAATTTTCCCAACAGGTATATTTAGAAAGTAGTAATGGAAGTTGCTATTTTCATAGGTGCTTCCATTCTCAATGTACTAGTCTGGGGGGAGGGGGGGGCACGGGGGAAGGAAGCCAAACCCATCTGGAACTGTTTAGCCACTTTCAGTATTATGCTACAAACACAGCAAGAGATGCAGAGTTGCATACCGGCACCTACATCTGAAGACTTGTTCTAAAAAATATGCTGTCTAGGCACTTTCCAACATTGCAGGGCACTGGGCACATGGAAGATGATGGTGGACATCCACTTCTATCCCAGGCTGGTTCAACTTTATCTTGATATAAGGCTTTGCAGTTAATACTTGCAATGTCAAAACTGAAAATTCCATTTCTACAAGCCTACTCGTGTTTCTCAGCAGCACTAGGCTCAGACCACGAGAAGACTTAGGCACGTATTTCTGTGCCATGGCTGACATATGTGTTTAATGTCCTACTCTGACAACAGGTAAGTGGAAACCGTCGTGATTCTGCTACTTCACAACTAAGTTTCAACTCACGCTTTCTTTACTAACTGAATACAAATACAGTCTTGAGTATGTCTTTATGATCCACAGTGCAAAATTCTGCCATTGTCTCACAACAAAGCCTGTTAATACAATCTAATGATTATCAACACCTTCCAGCTGATCCAGAAGTCCACAGGACCATTCAGAGTTTGAGAGATTCTGATTATTTTAGTTCTAGCAAAAAAAAAACCCAAACTTAAAAACACATAGGCATTGGATATTTATGATTTATTGCTCACATTGCATAATATGATTTATGATCATGAAGTGCAGATAAAGACATCAGAAGAGTGACAGTTTGGGGCCGTGAGGTTTTGCAGTCAGAGTATGTATTTTTACCTGTACTAAGTTTGTCCTCAAAAAACCAGCTCTTTAATAAGTGTAAATAGTGATTTCCTCTTTATTTTTCTGAGATACAGATATTAGCTTACCTTACTCTACACAGCTGTTCCTTCTCTATTTTTATCCTTAATGTCTTCACTAAATTGCAAGTATCTCTTTATTCTTCTCCCAAATGTGAATTTATAAAAATATATATAGCTATTTGAATTTATTTTTCTTTATTTCCCTGTTGCTATATGTCCTTGTTTCAGCTGGGATAGAGTTAATTTTCTTATCAGTAGCAAGTACAGTGCTGTGTTTTGGATCTGGTATAAGAATAACGTTGGTAACACACTGATGTTTTAGTTGTTGCTAAGTAGGACTTACTCTAAACCAAGGACTTCCCAGTTCCCCGTGCTCTGCCAGTGAGGAAGTGCACAAGAAGCTGGGATGGAGCATGGCCAGGATGGCCGACCCAAACTGACCCAAGGGATGTCCCATACCATATGACATCATGCTCACTATATAAAGCTGGGAGAAGGAGGAAGAAGGGGGGATGTTTAAAGTGATGGCGTTTGTCTTCCCAAGTAACTGTTGTGCTTGACGGAGCCCTGCTCTCCTGGGGATGCCTGAACTCCTGCCCACCCATGGGATGTGGTGAATGAATTCCTTGCTTTGTTTTACCTGTTAAAACTATCTTTATCTCAACCCACCAGTTTTCTTACTTTCACTCCTCCAGTTCTCTCCTCCATCCTGCCGGGGGCGGGGTTGGGGTGGGGAGTGAACAAGCGGCCACTTGCTACCTGGGGTTAAACTGCGACAGTGAACTTCCTATTTCATGCACATTTCATTCCCATTTCTTACCACTCTACAAATAGTTCACAGTACAGTTGTATGAATTATGAGTTCATATACATGTTATGTACATTATTACATTATGAAGTATGGCCAGTATAATCTCTACATCATTGAACTGGATTAAGATCCCCAACAATTATATACCTTATTTGTTAGATGCGCTTCCCCACACCTATGAAAATTGCACGTCTACCAGTCAAACCAAATACGAAGTAAAACAATGTGGATGTTGTACTACCACAAAGCTACCTGTCAGAACTTTTTGAGAAGCTCACCATTATCTACATATTAAAAAATAAAAACTAACCCACAAAATCCCCTTAGCTTTCAGCAATATCAATCACCAGCATCAAGTTAAACACTTGTGTATCTACTTGCAAGGCAGGGGCCTAAGCAACCCCATCTAGTAGTGCAAACAGGACAAGTTATTCCCTTTTCAATTTTTACATTGAAATACTAATACTTATTTTTAGTATGTGCTTTAATTTATATCACTGAAAAGCAATGGGAGCTGAAAATATTTATAGTTACAAAAACAAAATAGAAATTATGATAATTACTGTAGTTTGTCATCATGTTCTCTATAAAATAATTAGCATTTTTTGTCTTTAAGAACCTGATATTTCCGATAGTAATTTTCATGACATCTATATATTTGAGACTGATGTGCATTTTTAATATTATTAAAACATTTCTTAATCAATCTGAAACGCTGAACTAATTGCAGTTAGTGCAAGATAGATTTAAAAAGCATTTTGCAGGCAACTGGGAGACAACTCTGGGCATGATTTTTTTTCAGCCAGCTGAGTCTGACACCAGGGTATTTCATTTGATTCTCCTGAGAGAAAAAGACCCAGCTGTGCTTCTTACATAGTCCTTTCTGCCAGATGATCCAAAAGAGTGGTAATTCCAGAGAGACCCAATGCTTGCTTTTTCCTTGACTATGAAGTGCTAAAGTTATGCCTACTCCAGCACAAGGTGTACCTTGTTATTGCAACTTATTAGTTATTATTAAGAAACAATTGCACCATACTTCAAAAATCAGTTATTAGAGAGTCAGAAAATTCCCATAGTTTAGTTTGGTTTTCTCTCCTTTTCTCTCGTCTAAATGGTAATTAGAAATGTGTGTGAGAGAGGCAGATAGTTCAATTACCTTCACCATCACCCTATTGCTGAACAAAAGAAACAAGACTCCATTCTTCCTCCATCTCCCTATTACATTTTTTAAAAACCACCAGACACAACGAACACAGGTTCCTTATTAACCATGACAATATCCATTTGAACCTGCAGTCTTCATTTGGTGTCCTAAAAATAGGTGACCTTGAGGCCATTCTTCTCAAAAGTTGAACCTACTTGAAACTAATATTGTGCAGCTAAAGCAGAGGGGCAAAAAAATCATTTGGATAAAACCAAGTAAGGAAGAAAACCTTGCCAAATGAGGATTTGAAACAAAAAGAAATTAAGTCTATTCAAACTTTCCATCTGAACCTAAATGAAAAAGTGCCTTTTAAGCACCTGTTAGAAGAGAAAACAAGGGACCAGATTCACAAGGCTGGCATTAATGGTGTGTCTTTTCTACCAACTCACTCTGTAGATCTATTTCCCAGACAGTAATAGACTAAGCCTCAGTACAGACCTCTGATTCTAAGCTCACATTTGCTATTTCTGGAGAAAGTGCCCTAGGTGGACTATTGAGGCATACTTTTCTGATTATCTTATATGGAGTTATTCTACCCTGCATAAATCTTTAAGATCTGGAGAAGAGACCGATAGCTACATGCCCCATTTTCCCAGGTGAGTTACCAAGTCAGTGACTTACTCCTTCTATGGCTTGGAGATTATAGATAAATATTTTATACAAATATATCCGCAGGTTCCAGCTATAAAAAAATCAGAAAAATCCACTTGAAATTGCTTACAACTTCTTTAGATAGGTAGTGGAATATGCACATTAAAATCCACTCCCCACCTGGTTCAGACAGGGGATTTGGACAAGGATTTTTATAGACAACGGCTCTCTCGCCTCCTGAGAAATGGACTTAGGTCTCTCACACCCTGGGTGTGAGCTACTGCTGCTGATCTTCCAGGGAAAGAGAAAGGATGCCTTTTTCTAATAACACTGTGTCTCTAAACCAGAAAGTAGCTTTCACAAAGCTCCTTTTCTGAACAATTTCAGAAATTGTTCAGTGATTTTGGCCTATACAGTTTTGAGACAATGGAAAGATGTATTCAGATTTGTACAGTTTATCCTCAGTTCTAGGGGAAAAAAAAAAAGTTTGAGTTACTTAGTCACTCTAAAGCATCACAGTTTATGTTAAGATACAGTACTGGGAAAGTTTCCCTATATTCTATTTGTTTGCCACTCTTCCTTTTCTTGGTTTTGATCCACCTAGAATTTCTTCTGGGGGCCAAAATTAGAAGCTCAGTTGTGTGCATTCAGGGGTAAGAAGAAGAACAACTGCAACACCCTATAAATCAACTGAAAGTGACAGGAATTAGTAAGTGAAACAATCTGCTGCCTTATAAAAATTATTGGCCCATAAATATCGGCATCCAGTGCCATATCAGATACCCCATGGTATCCCAGTCACATAAAGAGGTCTGGAAGATATGAAATGGGACATATAAGAAAGCCATGCCTTTTTGGACCAGGAGGTGGAGGGAACTAGAGAACTGCATTTAGATACCAAATTTGTTCCCTTTCTATCCATATACCTCAGCCTTGATACCAAAAAATGCATGAAATTAACCACTGAAAAAATAACCCAGCAATATCTATTAAAAAGATAATTAAAATCAGACAAGTACCAAATTTTCAGCAGAGTCCAAATTTCTAAACTATGTTCTAGAGGAATAAAAAAAATAAAGATCTGCTGATTCTGGAAACACATGTTCGTATTTAATATTCAAGTGGCACAGTATGTGCGTGTAAAAGTATTTATATAAATACATGATAGCGGGCATATTTCTCATATCTTAGGTTTATAGGCTGACTGTATGAATGGACTTGCATGCTATTTTGACTTTACGAAGTAAAACATTCTCTTACCTGCACTGTCTTTAGGAAGCATATGTTTTCATTTACAGACCAATGCGAATCTGTAAGTTCCATATGCACTATGTTTGTAAATAGAAATTTATGTTTGTAGAGCTAGTAGACACTTGCAAAGTTTAAAGCATCACATCAGAAGCCTAGAATGCCATTATTTAGAACAGAATGGTAGTACTTATAACCACAAAAAAGGGTCCTGGTCTTAGTGTTGACTATTCACAGGCAGCTTTGTTAGAGTTTCAGGAAGTACGGTGTGTGTCACATAACAGAGATCTGAATAGCTACATCCCTTGGCCAGCCAGTTGGGATTGAGAGTTTTGATTATACCAAAAAGATCTTTCGCTAAGAGCATTATTTTTTTACTATCAATTCCCTTCAGCTCAATACGAAGCTAAGGTATAACATATGCTGTATGCATCATATGTTCGCCTGCATACCCATGCATATTGTCACTTTGTGTTATTCCAGGAGCCTCTTGAGCACATGGGAAACAGTTCCAGTGGGTTGGAAATTTATGCTTCAGTAAACTCATTGTCAACTTGGTGACCATCTGTAACATACAGAATTTAGTTTTATGCTGTGGCAATGAATAAAGTAGATTTTAGATTAGATTTAGGTTTCAGAACAGACCAAGTAACGTTCTGAAAGCCCTATAGTTCATGGGGTTTACAAAACCCAAGTATTAACCCTTCCATGAGTTCTCTTACTTTAAGTGAGTGCATCCCAATACATTTCCTACACCAGAAATATTTATATCCGTAGATAAAGACAAACGGTAAGAGAAAGCAAACCTTCCAGGAGCACCAGGAAGAAGAAATTACTTGTCATCATATTACACGCTGGAGAAAATAGTTTTCAGTGGTGGTCGGTTAGTAAACAGAGGCACATTCTGTCCAAATTCTTTCCTCTGAATGCAGGTAAACTGTGCGTATATACATGAACAGTGCACGATGACAAACAATTAAGTCACAGAGAATCTCAGCCTTAAAAGTAAAACTTTCAAAAAGCAGTTAGGGATGAGTGGAAACAGTATTTCTTATTCTCAAAATACAATTCCAGCATTATTTATAGATTTTTCTACCCAGCGTTCAGGACATACATATCCCTCAGTAGTGACTGTTCTTGATGGTTTACTGAAAAATTAGGCAAGCATGACCACCTTATTTGGGGACAATTTAAGATCTGAATTGTTTACCATTATTTTCTTCATTAACAACAGCTTCCCTCATTGTCTTTCTAAAATAAGATTTACAAAACATGCAGGTCACCTAATCTATCCTTAAAACAACTCCACAGCAGTTTTCTTCCTTCCTGCTCAATAGAATCTGTGATGAGGATGTTGTACAGCATTAGCGAATGGCTTTCATTATTCACCTGTCTAGAGATACATTCATCCCCATAAGAAATGATTCTTCAAGGAGGAAATCCATATTATTTTCTGTATCTTTCCTCTAATACAACAAAATATCTGAAACCCAGAAGAATGCGGCATTTCCTTTAGCTGCATTTGCATAACCTGGGAAAATGTCTTCTATTAAATCATTTCTGTTATCTTTCTTATTTGCTCTCTTACAGGCAGGATTTGAACAGTAGCATTTGAGAGGGATGCTAATGAATTCCCAGAGGATTAAAATAAAACTACAGTAAATAGAGTTGCATTTCAGTCACCTAGGTCTTAGGCTTCCATCTGTATATAGAAAGATGACCTGCATTAATATAATTTCACTCCTACTCCACAGGTTACTATGCTGATTTTAGAGGGCTTGTACTGCTTTTACTATGATGGCATTGTTAAAACGTCACAATACAAAGGTGAAGAAATAGTGGAAGCCCTAAGGAGAGAGCTCTTGCTGGATTTTAACAACAGTTTGTCTTTTAGCATTTATACTGAGCAGAAACAGTTTAGATCATTTAATTTCTCACTTTGTCAGCTTGCAGGGTGTATACATATATTTACCTATATCTACACACACAAAATAAATACTATGACTATTTATTTGTACATCAAAGCAATTCAAAAAAGTGCAGCTGGCAAGGATTGAAATACAAGCTGAAACAATAATAATCAAAATAGCAGGAGGCTGGGGAAGGCAGGAGAGTTCTTTTCCTATGGCTTCTTCCCTATTGGGATACTTAAATCTAGTTGTTGGGGTTCTATGCTTCTATCTGTTGATCTGGGAAAAAGGATATTATCTCCTGTGGGTATTCTAACTGCTAAATATGTTTTGAACAAAGCATTCTAAATTGTTTAAAGTTACATAATAGAATAAAACATTCTACCATAAAAATGAAACCTTTGAAGTACACATTCCTCTTCAAAATCTGTTTGCACTCCTTGAGAGTATTTTCTGGGTTTAGATTTCATAGCATTGTTTGTTAGAGACACTACTATTGCAGTCAGAGTACTTCTGTTAATCTGCATGTCATAACCATAGGCATAAAACCCAAACCATCCAAAGAGTTGAAAGGGAAATAGAATGCTCTCAGGAGATGGCATTTCAGTTGTAACCTGTTTAGCTAAGGCTGAAACAGAACACTGTATCTGGATTGGTGACATGTTCCTCAGATTTATTATTTATATATATTTTAAACAATACAGTTGCTTTTAGCTGTTTTGAAGAATACTGTTTAGAAATGTGGACATTTTAACTGTTCTTTGCTGCATCAGGACAATATTATAAACTTACTGCTCTACAGATAGGATCTTGTGAAATTTTGCCACATTTGATATATATGTCATTTTAAACCTTTTTAGTCAATCAGTCTTATTTTAATGAAGCAGGCTTAAAGCTCTATTACGTAGAGCTCAGTAGGTTTTTTTGAACTTTAAATGGTTTAGGCTCAGTACCATTTATTTCAGTCAGGAAGCTCGTCTGCTTAACCATTATTGCAGGAAAATACTTCCTCCACATTTAAGTCTTTTGTGAGCTCCTAAACTGGAAATATATAGTTTCCCTTTATATCCCAGTCAACTGTAATATTGGGTACTGCAGGAAAGATCTAGAAATTCATTGTAGAGTATTGCCACAGTCTCTGGATTGGAAAACTTCAACATAATCAATCAGACTGGCATTAGGCTCAACTATAGCTAAACAGCCTAGTAAATATGACTTTTGCTGATATTAGCAGATGGCAGAGGGCTTTGCAAAGACCGATTCTCTTGATTCAAGTGAAAACCTCCATTGAAACAAAAAGCCTGCCACTTGCAGAAGGTATGGATCTGGCACAGCAGTTGTTGAAATTTTAAAGCTATCTTCATTTTTGTCAGTGTAACTACACATCGCATAACTAGGCTAAGTGCACGATAGTAACAGGTATGTGAATATTTAGATAAGAAGATTTGACTGTGGCATAAAATCTGGAGAGGTTTTTAATGAGAAGTCTGTATTCCCTGGATTTTGTTGCAAGGTTAGCTTACTGCTATTGAACAATGTTTCTGAATGGAAAATTTCGTAAGCAGTGGGAAATGGTGTTTTCTCCTGTTTAGCTCTTACAGTTGCTGTTGGCTTTAGTACAGTCTTCCATTTCTTAATGGCCTTCAAATTTGTCTCACAAGAACTTACCACAGGTATGACAAGAGACAGACAAAATTGATCACAAGGTTAATCAAACTAATATTCTTATATATCAGTTTGTGTACCTTCCAGAAAAACTGCTGAACTATTATAAGTAACAGCAGAAATTTTACCTAAGTACTATACAAAGGATGACCATAAAAACTGCTAATTAACCAATCAAATAATCAACCATCTGTATAACATTTATGTTGAACACACAATGCGGTTGTAAAGAGTTGAGAAAAAAGTAAGGATGCTGAGAAAAAGGAAGAAACCAAATTTTAGTGTGCTTTATCTGCAAGATCACAGTCTACAATAATTAACCAAAAAATATTAATGTATAGCACTATTTTAATAGCTAATGTCAATGCAATTACTTGTATTAATAATTAAAATGAGAAATCGTCATCCACCTCAAAATTCATATCAAATTGAATACTTCTTTCCAACTATTATTTATATAATTCAAGAGAAACTACTGAAAGGGAAGATGAAATGTATGGATCTTCCTACATTTACAATACATTTTAGAGATAGGCTTATGTTATTTTACAACACAAAACTTCCAACAGTACATTTAAAATATGATATATGCTGCCCTTCTATCACATACCAGTTTGACACTTAGAAGAATATGTTCTGAGTTTTGTTCACTGAAAAGGTAAGTGTGTTGTAAGAGTGGAGTAAAATCAAAGGTACTGAATGGCACATTCTTGTATTAGGAATTAGCATATCTTACTAGCATTGACAGCACTGCTGAGGCTTCTAAATTATTCAACATCTGCAATCAACATGCCAAGTTTCAGTGGAAATTTCTGTGCTTTTGTAAGCACATTCCTGTCTCACCTAATCATGTTTTTTAGGTTTGATGTGCACTTGACCAAGATTTTTTCAAAAAGGCGTCTCTCTGGATTGCTTGGTAACACTGCCCCTGTGTTTTCTGAAGAAAAAAATTAGCACCTTGCATTTTAAATTCCTGCCAAAGTCTTCAGATTTCCCATATATTTTATAACCATACTCTATCTTTAGAGATTTTGTCTTTGATGAAACTAGGAGAAACTACAAGCAGATCTGTGAGGACCATCCATTGATTAATTTTAATAGAAGTTATCCTGATCCACAAAGCTCAGACGTTTAATTAAAGTAAATGGAAAAAAAGCAGTAAGAAATCATAGTAAAATTTATTATTAAATCAGCCTGAAGAAATTAGAGAGAAACCAGAGGGGACTGAAAATACCTGATTGATGGTGAAGGATATGATACTTCAAGGAGAGAGGATGTCATGCAATATTATCCAAGCTCAAATGAAGGCAGAGTACATAGGTACTGGATAACCCATTTACATGCAGAAGTGCTGACAGTATAACTGGCCAAAATACTTGGAAGGACAAATCCTTGCAAAAGTGATTTAAGGTCTAGCAATATAGTTCACATTATTCTCTGCTCTGATTCTCATTTTTGCCTACAAGCCCACTAGCTTTCAACTGCGTGAAGTGCCTAGCTCAGGAATGAACGCCAGTGCAGATCAAGCAACTTGAAATTACTGCAGACTCCAACACTCACCCATGAGTTTGAATACACAGCTGGGTGACTAAGTTGTACTAAACTTTTTGTTCTTTCCTGACAAAATTGACAACAGTGGCTAACTAGTCCACGCAGTCTCATTCCTCATCCTTCAAGCCTTTTTGTCTCTGTTTTTCATTGAGCACTTGCAAAAGACATTCTCATTATGTTGATTGCCTTGTCAAGTCTTCAAGTTCCTCTTTTTCAGTTTTGATGACTACATCTTTGCTAAGACATAGGAACAGTGGTAGCAAGTGACTGAAGAACTGACAATCTTTTATTTTGTGAGGCACTCAAAACCCAAGTTTTTCCTGTCTACAAGTTAATCCTGTTTTATTCCTTATTCTCTCTAGCATAGTTCCTCAGATGAGAATTATGTCTTTTGTCAGAGACATAAATACTCTAGCAATTTTTCTGGCAACATTGTTCAAACTCCTTTCTTCTTGGGTTGAACAAGCACATTGTAATTTATCTGATAGCATTCAAGTTATAAAAGCTTTTGTTTAAAAAAGGTGCCACTGAGTAAAAAAAACTTAAAAATCTGTTATTTAAGTTAGACAGAATCTCTGACTTTTTCCTGAGGCAATTCATAATCTAAATATAAACAGTAGCTGGTATGTAAAATACTTCAGTCAACATCAGGTGTGATTAAGAAGATATTTCTTAAAACACTGAAATAGAAAATTACAATCTACACTGGAGTTTGATTGATGATAAAGAAGAAATATTTTACATTCCTTGCAAAAAAAAAGTCTGAAACACAAATATTAATACTATCTGAGACTTCAGTGTGTCTAAATAATTCATAAAAGTTAATTGAATTTTGTTGGTTGGAAAAGGAATAAGACTGATTCAGCAGTGAGACAGATGAGTTAATCCCCTACAGCCTCTGATACAAAGATTGCCCTTTTCTACAACCTCCTCCAATTTGTTCCCTAATAACATATAGATCAGTCAGCAAACAGTTTCTAGGGACTCCCTAACAGTTGCTGAACCCAGAATCTCCTGGTGTATATCACAGGGGGTACACAGGGAGGTGTACAAAGTCACTACCAACCAAAACGTTTAATTTAGTACGTATTTAGTCCATAGGTACTTATTCCAAGCTATTTTCCTGACGCCTCCAACCACCAAAACTATTTAAATGTTTCCCTGATACTTTTACATATTAAAGTTCTTCTGCATTGTCCACTTGCACATTAATCTATAATGCAATGTACCCTACAATACAGCTGTCTTGCCCCCTAAACATTGCCAAAAATACAAAGTCAAATACATATAAATTTAAGGAAATCTAAAGAACAACCAATTAAAGTAATTTGAGGGAGCTCAAAACTCTCCCCATCTAAAAATCTAAGTAAGAAGATAAAATGTTTGTTTCATTAATGTGAAGAATTTACCCCAGTATCAGCCTACTAATTTTTGATATGCAAGACTGGTAGGAAAATGAAGAAATAGGATACATATGCCCTACATAAGTCTGAACTATGTATGTTTAGTTTGTGTATGTTTACGTGCAATTTACCAGCAACATCTATGAATTATTCTGTTAAATAAATTATATTTATACATTTTAGGAAGATAAATATCTGGCAGATTCCAAAAGCAAGTGGAAGTATCAAGAGTAAATCTGGAAGCACTGAAAAAAGTATTTCCCACTACTCATGAGGACTGTGACATACATATAGGTATATTAGAAACACTACAAAATTTTCATACACCATCTTAATACCCCTAATTAAATGAAAACTCTGATCTCCAGGAAGAAACTACAGAAGGAAGACTCATTGAGGAGAAACATAAAACTACAGTCTGGAAACCATGATTATTTAAACTATCCCATCTACAGATTAAGGAAATTTATTCTGGTTGTCTCCTATTTAAATCCTCAATTCAAATCCTAAAACTATAGTCACTCATTCACTTTGTGAAATACTGTAGCAGGGCAAACACTCTAAATCCAGAATATTAAAAAGGTCAAAATAATAGTCATTTCAGGGCCCTGCAAAATTACAGAACAGTCTTTCAAAGCACTGACTGGCCTCAGTTCACAGAGAAAACCGGAGGAATTACAGACACATGGTGCTTTGCACTTGGAAGGATTGCGCTCAAGGGAGATTCTGATACTACATGCTTGTAACAAAATTTAGTAAAAAGAAAAGTGGCTACATATTAATTCACATCCATTAAGATTACAAAAACAACACAAAAGGCAGACTACTGTGAGAAACATCGGTCCTTCTTCCTTGACAAGTATTGGAAGGAAAAACAGAAGAGCATTAAATTAGATGTGCTGTGATTCCCACAACTCATTCTGATTCATTTACTCTGTTTAATAATATTCCTATATGATCACTTGGAGAAAATATTAAATACTTCTGTGTAGACAGATGTATGTTATTTCAATTTATTAACTAAACATTCCTCCAACACATACAGGCATGCGAACACAAGCATGCATACATGCATCCCTTTGCTTGGCACAAGTTACTTCAGTAGTTTTTGAGACTCAACTTCTTGCAATTCTTCGAGCCAACAGCACCATACCAGGTTAATTTTATGAGTTCTAGTAAAACCTTTTCAGGAAAGCAATATACATTTCTTTATACAAAATTTCTGAAAAATTAATAATGAAACAAACATGTTAGGGTCAATTTTTTATGTATTTATTATTGACAGGCTCTACTCCAGGGATGATAGCTCCCCGTAACTTTTTAGCTATTCAGTTTTTTTCTGGTTCTTATACACTTTTTTGGCTATTTCATAGAATCATTTGAGTTGGAAAACACCTTTAAGATCATCAAGTCCAACCATGAAGCCAGCACTGCCAAGCCCACCACTAAACCATACCACTAAGCACCACATCTAGAGCGTTCTGTAAACACTTGCAGGGAAGGTGATTCCCCCCTCCCCGGGCAGCCTGTCCCAGTGCCTGACCACCCTTTCCATGAGGAAATTTTCCCCAGTCCCCAATCCAGCCCTCCCCTGGTGCAACTCGAGGCCGTTCCCTC